>JAKKPZ010000822.1:0-15840 GCA_022814885.1 Ditylenchus destructor | reverse complement strand
AGTTTTTAGAAAAATCGGGCGACAAACTCTTCGAGTTCAGAAATGACCGGGACCTCAAAGGAGCATTGTTTGACTCTTGGAATCTGGATATCTTTGCATGCCGAAACTCAAATGTTCCGTGTTTCACTATGATCAAATGATTTTCTTGAACTGATCGAATTATTGCGAAATGAATAGTCAGAGTTTCTGCTTGTAATAATTCCTATGAAGCAATAAAGACGTTTATGGTTAACGTACGACACATTGTCATATGGCTCACATTCAATTCGAGCATTAAGATCTTGCGAATTTTCCCTTTTGATATTGTCCTGACATTTCTCATAAATTCATATTTTTAAAGTATTAGTAAGTAAGTTTTATGACATATGTCATGTTTTCGAACGTACGTTTCAAGTGTGCCAAGATTCAGTTTACTCGATTTTATCTTGCGAATATTCTCTAGCTATGTTATACATATCGCTAGGAAAAAGAGTAAATTTTTTATTTATTTAAAATAATTAATAACTGTAAAACGTAAATGAAAAATTTTTTGTTGGAACCAAATAATAAAAATGGTCATAAATTAACCAAAGTTAAGGTAAACGAAAATTTGAAGGAATAATTATTTTTTCCCTTTCAAAGGTTGAGTGCGTTAAACTTCAGTCATAGCCTCCCTCGAAGGAAAATATTTTGTTTCAATTTCGATTCTAAATCGCATTACATCCGCCGTCCAACCGTTGTTTTATTTAATACAGTGATTAAACGTTGCACTTTTAGGGACTAATAGCGAATTTTGGCCGTAAAATGAGTCACTTCTTGGGAAACAAACCGTCGACATCTTTTTGGAATTGACAGACAATACCTCTATCTCAGTTGTGGTTTGTGTCCACCTCCGTGTTTTGCATTTATCTCTGTTCTCTGCGCTTCGTTCCATGTCCCTATAAGATAAGGCAAACGTGTTATACAGTTAGATAGTGATTTTATCATTCACCGAAAATGCGCGCAGCATTTTTGCTGCTCTTGCTGGCTAAATCAATAGTGGCGTATAAAGTCCTGGTCTATAATCCGAAATTTGGAGGCAGTCATGTTTCTTTCGCTGGAAAAATTGCCGATATTCTCGCGTCTGCAGGCCATGATGTGGTACGTTTTTAATACTCATGCAAATTTACAGTTATATGCTATGACAGATTTTATCACTTTTGAAAGGAATATTTCCATTTTTAATTAAAATTTGATCGCTATCACATAATTTTGTCGCTTCGTGTGTCACGTCAAATTTCAGGTAGTCTACCAGCCAATACTAATCGAGAGCATCGCTTTCAGCGGCACTAAAAATAAAAATGTGCGCTATTACATCAAGGAAAAGAATCATAGTTTTGCTCCGGACTTTTCTCTTGAGTCAGCTCAAGAAACACGGCTGTGGCAGGAGGAATCCTTTTCAAAGATGCGAGAAATGATGACAATGATGCACACCATCAAGACTGGATTTTGCGAATGTGAGTGCCTCAAACTTATTTTATCATAGCAGTCGGATAGTTAGGGATTATAAGTTGAGAGTTAGCATGAATTTTCGCGGTTTTTAGAATTTTAAGAGAATAAAACATCTTTTTACAAAACCATGTTTTACATTTTGGTACATTTTTAAGAACATCTTCTTTTAATAGATTTTTTACTTGTAAAAAATACTATCTAAGATTTGAAAAAGAATTTTTTTGGAATTATAATTTTCATTCCTTAAGCACTTGGCCGTTTAATGCCAAAAATGGCTTAATTATTAAAAGCGGCACTTTTTCATATTTGTCTTTTTCCAAAAGGTATTTTTTTTGTATTTGACCACACGATAGTTAAAAGTTTCAGCAATTTTAAATATTCTCAAATAACCTCAGGCGATGATTTTCCATTGTGTTTTATTTGTGATGAGCAGTTCAAGTGATATATTCCAGTGGTAATGGATGACTCCGAAAACCTGGAAAAGCTCCGAAAGGAGAACTTTGACTTGGCCATTGTCGAGATATTTGAAGCGTGCGGATTGGGCGTGGCTAAATATCTCGGAATAAAACGGCACATCAGCACCTGGAGCGGTGCTATGCTCCCATTCGTAGCCAATCTTTTGGGCATCAAACTCAGTCCGTCGTGCATTCCTGCATTTATTACTTTCGCGACGGACCAAATGAGCTTCACCGAAAGGTTAAAGAATTTCATCAGTTATGTCCCGGATCATTATTATCAACGATCAATGATTATTGCTGGCACACAGGAGGTGGTTGAGGCCAAGGTGCCCGGATTCAGCATGGTGGTAGGTCACATCTATCGTTGTTCACAAAATTAGCTCACACGCTATAGACCGAATGCCATTTTTGTAATAAACCACTTTATATTTTCAAATTGGAGATTTATGACTCTTGAAACTTAAGAAACCTTTTAAAATGAAAAACATCTCCATCATAGGTGGTTTCTAAAGACGAAACCCTACCTCATCGTGTCAAAGTTATCTAGTCTAAAAATCTTTCTCTAACTAAAAAGTGTATGTTGGGAGAATTTATTTTCTCTGTTTTTTTTACAAAGTGACGTCATCAGGTTTTTGTGCTGTTTTTTAGACTAAAACTAAATTATCTAGGTTAATATTCCTTTAGATTTTCCAAGTTCCTTCAAAAATTTTGAAAAATCGCCAAAATTCGACGAAAATGCGACGAGAGAGTACTCCAACCCTCAAGAACCACGTACCTCATAAGCTATAACCACAAAGATTTATGTCAAAGATCATAAGCATTATTTGATAATTCATTTTCGTTTTAGGACACAATCGCTGATTCCGCTTTTATTTTTGTAAACTCCGATGAACATATTCAATACGGCCAGCCTACGACGCACAAAATCATTTACGTTGGAGGACTTGGCAGAGCACACTCCGCGCCGTTATCGAAGGTATGAAATCTTTCGGTACTATAATTACTATACACTTTTTTGTTTCAGAAATACTTGGATATTTTTGACAACGCCAAGAAAGGCGTTATTTTGTTCTCATTTGGGACCGTTTTGCAGAGCTCACTCATGCCCGACGCTAAGAAACGCTTATTTTTGGAGGCGTTCGCTGAATTTCCCGACATAAATTTCCTGTGGAAGTACGAAAAGGATGAGCATCAAGTTGCCAAAGGCTATAAGAATGTGTTTACTGCAAAATGGCTACCGCAAAACGATATTTTGGGTAAGATGTTTCAATTAAACATAATCTCATTTTTAATGCTTCGAGGTAAACCCTTCCGGCACTTTCCAGTTCCTATGGCCATTGAAACTGGGTTTGAGACAGTAAAAGAGAGACAGTCATCCCCTCCGGGGATGATTGTAATTCCTCTATTATTATACCTCCAACCATACCGGATGCCGACTTTGAATTATCAGTTTTATTACAACATATACAGGGTGTACAAAAAAAAGGTCCTTACTTCAAACTCTCCTAAAATAGCGATAATGTAGCGACATGCCGAGCGGTCTTTTGAATATTCATCAGGAGACTTGTACGCGTCTAACAAAAAAAAGATCACCCCGAAATCATGTCGGAAACCTAAAAATCCGAGGGGTCAAAAATCGCAAAAATGGCCATTTTTGGGGGGATTTTTGGGGTAAAACTGAAAAGACGCGAACCCGCAGGCGAATCGTCTCAGACCACCATACCGCTGAAGAAAAAGTTGTTCAGTGGGTCGAATACTACCCGAAAAACACAATTTGAGCGAGAAAAAAATTTTTTCAATTTTTGGAGTTTCATGTGGTCCCCCACATGGGTCAAAAAATCGATTTTCTAAAAAGCTCCGAAAGTTTTTGGCAAATAGTGTTTTTAGGGGTATTTCGATGCGCTGATTCCAAATCTGCAACTAGATTTTTGATATCGCACAAAAAAGTGACATTTTTCGGCGAATAATGACCAATTTTGTCCAAAAATACGATTTTTTGGTCATTATTCGCCGAAAAATGTCACTTTTTTGTGCGATATCAAAAATCTAGTTGCAGATTTGGAATCAGCGCATCGAAGTACCCCTAAAAACACTATTTGCCAAAAACTTTCGGAGCTTTTTAGAAAATCGATTTTTTGACCCATGTGGGGGACCACATGAAACTCCAAAAATTGAAAAAAATTTTTTCTCGCTCAAATTGTGTTTTTCGGGTAGTATTCGACCCACTGAACAACTTTTTCTTCAGCGGTATGGTGGTCTGAGACGATTCGCCTGCGGGTTCGCGACTTTTCAGTTTTACTGCAAAAAACCCCCCAAAAATGGCCATTTTTGCGATTTTTGACCCCTCGGATTTTTAGGTTTCCGACATGATTTTGGGGTGATCTGTTTTTTGTTAGACGCGTACAAGTCTCCTGATGAATATTCAAAAGACCGCTCGGCATGTCGCTACATTATCGCTATTTTAGGAGAGTTTGAAGTAAGGACCTTTTTTTTTGTACACCCTGTAGAGTGATAGATAAAGCTGGGGAATTCATATAACATTTTTACTGATCTTATTCAACTTTCCAGAACATCCGAGACTGCTGGCCTTCATTTCCCACGCCGGCATGAACTCTGTAATTGAAGGCCCATCTAAAGGCGTGCCAATGATCTGCATTCCTGTGTTTGCTGATCAACAACACAATGCAAAAATGCTGGAGCGTCGTGGCACAGCTATTGTTTTGGGCAAAGGTAAATTGAGGAAAGAGGACGTTGTTGATGCCATTAAGAAAATAATCGCTGATCCTTCCTATAGGGCAAATGCAACACTCCTATCGCGCATGATCAAGGTACCAAAATGTTTGTGTTACAGTTTTATGAAAAATGCATGAAAAAAGAGTAGTCTAGTTTGGCTCTATCCACAATTTAAAATCCTACTGTCTCAAAATGGCTGAGAAAAACCTATCGAAATATTTTAACATTTGCCAGATTTCATGATTTTATTAATTTTTGGAAAATTTCTATTCGCTCCAAAACAGTCTTCTTGGGGGTAATTCGGTGCGCTGAATCAGTGATTCCAAAAGTGATAATGATAGTGATAGTGATAATGATATCATTATCACTATCATTATCACTTTAACTTAAAGTGATATCATTTTAACTTAAAATGATATCAATTTAACTTAAAATGATATCACTTTAAGTTAAAGTGATATCACTTTAGCAAACGTGCGTTCTCCTTCAGTAAAGCGATAGACAGCCAGCTAACAAATTAATGCCTTTGTTCTACGCGTTCAGCGCTTTCTTTGCTCTGTCTATATTAAATAAAATAGAACGAAGGAGGTATCACTATAGTTAAAGTGATATCACTTTAACTATAATGATATCACTTTAACTATAGTGATATCACTTTAACTATAGTGATATCACTTTAACTATAGTGATATCACTTTAACTAAAATGATATCATTATAACTATAATGATATCACCAAATACAAAGTGATATCGTTTTATAAACGCGATACCTATTTAGTTTTTATTAAGTTGACGATAATGTTTTGAGACTAAGTACAGGAGTATGTGACTAAATTTTTTAAAGTCTTAAAAATTACTCCTGAGGTAAAGTTGTTGCGGAGAATCAGGTGATGTTATTTTCGACTTAGATTATGGTTATATCCATAAAAATCGTAAATGTCGTGGTTCTATATCCCTCCCGATATTGTATATACAAATGTATGCAACGACAATATATTTCTTTCATAGCAACTTACATTTTATTAACAGGTTTAATTATAACAAGATGAAATTTTCAATAATAGTAAAATATTTGGCCCAAAATATCACGATTACAAGAAATGATTCACTGAGCATTTAGTAATTCGGAACCAGTTTTGTTTCTTCGAGAAGTTGTAGCAATTTCAGCTTGAGAAAACACTGCTTCTATTGGAGCACCGCTCCCTTATATTGATAATATATCCAATGCGAACGATGCGATGGCATGCCATTCGGTCGATAAGTTAGCGTTCCAATACTTGACAGGATCGGTACCTTGAGAAATATTCTGGATCCTATGAAGGCATTGAAGTACCCACGATTTCTTTCGCAATGTTGATTGACTATGATTACCCTGGTTTTGCTTACGCTCGTCTGTCATTTTGTGTAAGATACTATCAAGCACTGATGGAGATTCATGGTTTAAAACAGAAGGCACTTCGTCCCAGAGGTTTTCGGACTTCCTTGAAATTTTTCCAAATCGGATGAATCTTGTGACGACGTTTTCTGTTACATCTATTTACAGCCGATGCTTCATCAATATTTGCATTTTGCTCAGTTCCCTCTGCAGCATGCGAAGTAGCAAGCATCTCTTGCGGCAGATCCATTATGAAAGCAAAGCTACAATTTACAAACACGAATAACGGAAAATCTCATGTACTGAAAAGAGAAAATATTCAATAAAAACTGAAGGAAACTAATTACCAATTCTACACAAAATAGCTAGCAAGAGCTATCAGACTTGCTGGCATTTTATTGAAAATGTAACCGGAACAATTTGTCAAAGTAATACTTCCTAATCAAAAGCAATGGCACTTTCCTAGATTTACAACACGAATCAAAGAGAAACCGTTATTATAAAGCTGACATTTTGATTAAAGTGCCCGTTCCATATAGTCTTCCAAAAATAATGCTAAAAGGCATTTGTAACTTAATAAAAACTAAATAGGTATCGCGTTTATAAAACGATATCACTTTGTATTTGGTGATATCATTATAGTTATAATGATATCATTTTAGTTAAAGTGATATCACTATAGTTAAAGTGATATCACTATAGTTAAAGTGATATCATTATAGTTAAAGTGATATCACTTTAACTATAGTGATACCTCCTTCGTTCTATTTTATTTAATATAGACAGAGCAAAGAAAGCGCTGAACGCGTAGAACAAAGGCATTAATTTGTTAGCTGGCTGTCTATCGCTTTACTGAAGGAGAACGCACGTTTGCTAAAGTGATATCACTTTAACTTAAAGTGATATCATTTTAAGTTAAATTGATATCATTTTAAGTTAAAATGATATCACTTTAAGTTAAAGTGATAATGATAGTGATAATGATATCATTATCACTATCACTATCATTATCACTTTTGGAATCACTGATCAGCGCACCGAATTACCCCATGACACGAATGGCAATGCCCCATCACACGAATGGCATGCCATCGCATCGTTCGCATTGGATATATTATCAATATCAGGGAGCGGTGCTCCAATAGAAGCAGTGTTTTCTCAAGCTGAAATTGCTACAACTTCTCGAAGAAACAAAACTGGTTCCGAATTACTAAATGCTCAGTGAATCATTTCTTGTAATCGTGATATTTTGGGCCAAATATTTTACTATTATTGAAAATTTCATCTTGTTATAATTAAACCTGTTAATAAAATGTAAGTTGCTATGAAAGAAATATATTGTCGTTGCATACATTTGTATATACAATATCGGGAGGGATATAGAACCACGACATTTACGATTTTTATGGATATAACCATAATCTAAGTCGAAAATAACATCACCTGATTCTCCGCAACAACTTTACCTCAGGAGTAATTTTTAAGACTTTAAAAAATTTAGTCACATACTCCTGTACTTAGTCTCAAAACATTATCGTCAACTTAATAAAAACTAAATAGGTATCGCGTTTATAAAACGATATCACTTTGTATTTGGTGATATCATTATAGTTAAAGTGATATCATTATAGTTAAAGTGATATCACTATAGTTAAAGTGATATCATTATAGTTAAAGTGATATCACTATAGTTAAAGTGATATCATTATAGTTAAAGTGATATCACTTTAACTATAGTGATACCTCCTTCGTTCTATTTTATTTAATATAGACAGAGCAAAGAAAGCGCTGAACGCGTAGAACAAAGGCATTAATTTGTTAGCTGGCTGTCTATCGCTTTACTGAAGGAGAACGCACGTTTGCTAAAGTGATATCACTTTAACTTAAAGTGATATCATTTTAAGTTAAATTGATATCATTTTAAGTTAAAATGATATCACTTTAAGTTAAAGTGATAATGATAGTGATAATGATATCATTATCACTATCACTATCATTATCACTTTTGGAATCACTGGCGCTGATTACAAACGGTGCCACTTTGCTTAAAGATAGAAATGGTGAATAATTGTTACTTCGCCATTTTATACAGTCGTGCTATGATCGTTCTTTTATGCGTTGAATCGGAATTCGAGATTAATTTTTGCTTGACAGATTTTGTTTTTTTTTCCATTTTAGGCCAAAGATTTGTCTCACTAATAAAATCATAAAATCGAACTTCAGGCGAAACCGATGAACGCCGATGAGCGAATATTGAAATACACGGAATTCGCGGCCGAGTTTGGTGACACGGGCACTTTGCAGGCTCAAGGGCGCTATATGTCTTTTGTGGAGCTCTACTCACTAGACGTGATCTTTACGCTGGCCTCTGCACTGATTTTGTTTCTTGTGACCATCCTCTGGTTGATAAGAAGATTAGTGCGATACGTCAAACATCGGAGATCATCGATCGCTATAAAGCACGATGACGCTGGACTAGCAAATGGACACAATGTTCAAGCAAATGGAGAAAGTCACGGGAATTCTTCTACAACACGCCGAAGAAAAATAGTTCCAAATGGAAATAAGAATTGATAGTCTATCACGTTTATCATTTTTGAAGTGTCTAATGCAACCCATAGAAAGAGATAAAGTAGATTAACCTTTTCGTAATAAAAGAAATATACTTCGAATGGTCTCTTTATTTATGTATAACAAATTAAAATTTAAAACAGATAAAAATTTAAAATATTCATAAAATACATTAAACTAAAGGTCTTAAAATTCTCGTATGTTCGCCAAGACTTACTCAAATTGTATCCTTTTATTAGCTGTGAGCTAAAGACCAAAAATGGAAACACAAATCCATCTACAATTGTATTATAGGGAAGTTCAAAAAGTTAGTACTTTAGCGAAAAGTGAAAGTGTCTTGCCGATTATTGATATTTGGTGCATGCTTTTGGATTTATACGCTGTTATGACAAAAGTGTGAGTCATTTGAGTTCAATGATGTGATATCTAATAATTTTATCAGCTACAAAATCAATGTCAAAGGTAACATTGGAACGAAATGACAAAAATTATAGTGGTAAACAAATAGAGTTGAAATACAAAAATAAACAATATGCTAAAAAGTTACAATAAAAAAGCAAAATTTAGGCAAAGTCGCCACAAGTTACCATATAGCATTTAGGCGCAGCATTGACTTCAATATCCTGGTTGATTACCGGATTGTGCCCACGGTACTCTGAACCTTGAAGTCGCCATTCTTCTCGAACGACCCAAACGAAGTAGAAAGAAACCGGTACATCCGTGGCGTGGAATCTCTGTAATGAAATAATACAAATAGTTGTAACAATCTTTTTCATGGATCAGCTCGTCCATGAACCCACACATTATTCATAGACGTCATTCAAATTGTTTTATAGGACTATAATCTGATATAAAATTTAAAGTTTACTGCTGTTACTTATACTTTACACCCTGTTATGATATAAGCAAGAACGAAACCCAAATTTTATGATGTGAAAAGTGCTCACCAGTTTTACCTCCTCCAAGAACTGATTGTATCGAGCAAGTTGCTCCCCATTTGGTGGTCGAGGAGTGAATATCAATATGCGCTTGCAAGATCCCTCGAATAGATGGTCAAGAATTTCGGCCCATGGCATGTCAGCCAATTTAGGGGAATTGTCCGCAATGATTGCCGAGGAACAGTTTCCCGCAAGCAATTTATCGAGAAGGCCGAGGATCCCATTGCAGGTTAGCCAAAAATCATGAGCTTTGGAGATTGCGCGAGCGATTCCCGCCGTTGGAAAGATGTCACCGTCGATGTTATATCTTAACCGCTGACCTTCCCACACGTGACTGATTGGCAACATCACTTTAGTTTCGAACGTTTCACGAGTTTCAGGAGTTGGTAGTATAAAAGCGAGTAACCGAAGTATAAATGTCCTTAATTACGTCCATTACTGTGGTAAATTTTGAGGGAAAACTTTTTCGGTGGCATAATGTCCTTTTAGGAACAAAATTTTCCGACTTCGATAAACTTCCCGGTGTAATCCGAGCGAACAAAATATCGATAATATATGCCGAAAAAAAGAACATTCTTCTCAAATAAAATAAGGAGGCCATAAAATCCAAAACTAAGTTGGTTAATAAAGAATTTTTGAGCTAGTCTTTGACCATTTCATTTTTTAAAGGTTATTATTTTTCAAAGGGTGATATGACTAACATTTTGTGTTCACAAACAGTTTTTGGTAGCGAAAATTTGTAATTCACAGCTTTGGATTATTGTTTTCTGGTCTCGTCATATATGGGCCTAGTCCGCCGTAAGTGGTGACTAGACCGCTCAAGCCTAAATGTGAACGGAAAGGTTATTCGTGACAAAAAAGAACCACTTCTGTGACATCGAAAATGGGTTTGATTGAAAGAGATATTGTTTGCAAAACACTGAAATAATTAGCTGCAACCTACCACAGTACCGATTCGATAAATGACGAGAAGTCGATTTGAGAAAATAGCGATTTTGGAGTCAAACTGCGGTCAATACGAACAATCTCGAAACGAACAAATTTTGTTGCTGGCAGTTGGGCGAGCACATCCTGAGGTAGTGGCAGAGGTGGGCCAGTGGTTTGAATCCATCTCCATCGACCGTCAGCGTAGTGCAGCCAATGCAACAATAAATATGGCTTAGCGGAGAACTTCTTCTCTATCAGATGATTGAAGCGGTGATTAACGGTGAGCAGGTGACATAAGTCGAGGCGATTGAAAAAAGCGAGAGAGTCACGAAGAAGGCTCAAATAGAGGCGCGTGAAAGGCCGTTGACCGTTCATCTAAGTCATATTTCATAATAACGGTTGGGAACTATGCATTCAGTCATTTTTCTCCATACATTTTGTTTAAAAGCGGGTGGATTATTCAAAAGGATCAGGAATTTCGTCCGGGGATTTGTAACTGAAGCGTTTTTGGAAATGAAACATTTGAGAATAAAAAATCGATATATTTTACTGACAAAGGTCCCACCCATACGGATATCTATCGCGGTTCGAAATACCTTTCCAACACATCTCTGAGTGATATATCTAAATCCAGGTGCATTCGACGGGCGGTCTAGCAACCAGATTTTCAGGAAATCAAAGTTCTGTTAAGACATTGGTCTTTGTACGTGAAGTCATTTTTCATGATTTCCCCAAACCTTTTCATATGAAAGTTCCAAAAATAATAATGTCAAATTTGGGTTTCTGACAAAATATTGGCTAGGGTAGGACATTTCCGACGCTTTTTCGAAAAGGCGATATTTTTCATCCATGTGGGCCCAATGAGAAAAAAAATTGTTAGACTCCAAAAATTAAGGAAGAATACTATCTGGCCCAAAATTGTGCGGGAAATACGATTTAATGTTACTGTTTCATACCGAAAACAGAAAAAAATTGGTAAATATGTGATTTTTGGAACAAAAATAAGGCTTTTTTGGCAAATTAGAGCCCCCACACAATCTCCAACCCTAAAAATGGCTTCCGGACTGCCCACCGAAGAAATATGGATTCCACTATCCGGAAGTAGCTGTCGAGTCTAGGTAAAACCCCCCCCCGTGGCCATTTGTTGGCATAACTTTTTACTGGAACCTTCTAGAAGGATGAGTAATAGCTTAAATGAAAGCTAAGACTCTGGGCTACAAATCGGTATATTACTTGCGACACCTCTATTCAAGATTCTTGAGATTTAATTATTTTTGTCTCAAAATTTCAACTTTTTTTTGCAAATTCGAGAATTTGAGACAAAAATAATCTTGAATCGAGGTGTGGCAAGTAATATACCGATTTGTAGCCCAGAGTCTTAGCTTTCATTTAAGCTACCGTAAATCCTCCAATAAGTCCCCTCCCTCAATTAAGTCCCCCCCCTCAAATAAGTCCCCCCCTAGACCCCCAACGAAAAAATAAGTCCCCCCCCTCAAATAAGTCCCCCCCTAAAATGGGTATTTTTCCAAATTTTTCCAAATTTCAAATTTTTGGCGCAATTTCAAATTTTTTGGCGCAAATGTGAATTTTTATTGCAAATTTTGATATTTTTTACAAAATTTTGTCAAAAAAATTTAAAAATTTGCTAAAAATTGCCGAAAAATCGATCAAAAATCCAAAAAATTCAAATTTTGGCCAAAATTTTTCGGCGCCAATTCAAAATTGGTTTAAATTTTCAAAAAATTTTTCCCCAAAATTTTTCCAAAAAGTCCCAAAATTTTCGCGCCCAGCCTTCGGCGGGGCGCGATAATTTTTCCCCGGGCCTTCGGCGCGGCCACAAAAATATAAGTCCTCCCCTCAATTTAGTCCGCCCCTCAAATAAGTCCCCCCCTAAAATGGGTATTTTTTCCCAAAATTTTTTCCCAAAATTTTAAATTTTGGCGCAATTTCAAATTTTTTGGCGCAAATGTGAATTTTTATTGCAAATTTTGATATTTTTTACAAAATTTTGTCAAAAAATTGAAAAATTTGCTAAAAATTGCCGAAAAATCGATCAAAAATCCAAAAAATTCAAATTTTTGGCCAAAATTTTTTGGCGCCAATTCAAAATTGGTTTAAATTTTCAAAAATTTTCCCAAATTTTGCCAAAAAGTCTCAAAAAGTTTTGCGCCCCGCCTTCAGCGAGCCGCGAAAATTTTTCCCCGGGCCTTCGGCGCGGCCACAAAAATATAAGTCCTCCCCTCAATTTAGTCCGCCCCTCAAATAAGTCCCCCCCTAAAATGGGTATTTTTCCAAATTTTTCCAAATTTCAAATTTTTGGCGCAATTTCAATTTTTTTGGCGCAAATGTGAATTTTTATTGCAAATTTTGATATTTTTTACAAAATTTTGTCAAAAAATTGAAAAATTTGCTAAAAATTGCCGAAAAATCGATCAAAAATCCAAAAAATTCAAATTTTTGGCCAAAATTTTTCGGCGCCAATTCAAAATTGGTTTAAATTTTCAAAAATTTTCCCAAATTTTGCCAAAAAGTCCCAAAAATTTTCGCGTACCGCCTTCGGCGGGGCGCAAAAATTTTTCGCCGCGCCTTCGGCGCGGCCACAAAAAAATAAGTCCCCTCCCTCAAATAAGTCCCCCCTAGACCCCCTACGAAACAATAAGTCCCCCCGGGGACTTATTGGAGGATTTACGGTATTACTCATCCTTCTAGAAGGTTCCAGTAAAAAGTTATGCCAAAAAATGGCCAAGCTGGTTTTCTTGTGCGATGTAAGTAGTGAATATAAATTTCAACATTATTATTGGAGAAGAAAAGTGTTAGAACAACATAAATGACATCATCCGTTCCTTTTCTAAATTTTCTGGAAAACGCAGTTGGGGATGGAATATTAAATGGTGAATCAAACAATTGTGATATGAATGGAAATAAAGTGGAACGCGCTTCTTTCGAACTTGTTTACATTACAATTTTGTTAAATGAAATACGTTTACGAGGGCCAACAAGTAGTCATAAGTGTCCATTAAACATTGGCACAAATTATGTTTCGTCAACAAATGCAAAAGTGAAACAAAGCAAACGTTAGCGCTGCCAATATATTATTATTATAAGTGTGTGATGTCCGTCCGTCCGCCGGACGTTTTTGGGGTGCATTCTTAGGGGTGCTTATTCCTTATCTTATCTGGCCCTTCTATCTTTTTTCAGTGGAAAAGACTACACCATTAGGTCAGAGTGCCAGAGAATTTTGTCCCTTCTATCTTTTTTTCACCAAAATTGCATTCTTAGGGGTGTATATTTTTGTCCCTGCTATCTTTTTCAGGGATCAAAGATCACTGTGTCCCTTCTATCTTTTTAAGGGATCAAAGATCACTTATTTTGTCCCTTCTATCTTTTTTTCACCAAAATTGCATTCTTAGTGGTGTATATTTTTGTCCCTTCTATCTTTTTAAGGGATCAAAGATCACTTATTTTGTCCCTTCTATCTTTTTTTCACCAAAATTGCATTCTTTAGGGGTGTATATTTTTGTCCCTTCTATCTTTTTAAGGGATCAAAGATCACCGCGCGCGTGAAAAGATTGAGCCAAACTTTAGACTGAGCCAAACTCAGACTGAGCCAAACTTAGACTGAGCCAAACTTAGACTGAGCCAAACTCAGATTGAGCCAAACTTAGACTGAGCCAAACTCAGATTGAGCCAAACTTAGACTGAGCCAAACTCAGACTGAGCCAAACTTAGACTGAGCCAAACTCAGACTGAGCCAAACTCAGACTGAGCCAAACTCAGACTGAGCCAAACTCAGACTGAGCCAAACTCAGACTGAGCCAACCTCAGACTGAGCCAAACTTAGACTGAGCCAAACTCAGACTGAGCCAAACTCAGACTGAGCCAAACTCAGACTGAGCCAACCTCAGACTGAGCCAAACTTAGACTGAGCCAACCTCAGACTGAGCCAAACTTAGACTGAGCCAACCTCAGACTGAGCCAAACTTAGACTGAGTCTGATTTGCGAGCCACCGCAGGTGGCGAGCCAATCCTGTGGTCGGGCGCGGAGCGCCCGACCTTCCCCCTTGGAATGTGAGTGAAGTTAGAACAGAAAAGGCATACTGATATAGAAAAGGCTTATTGATATAGAAAAGGCATACTGATATAGAAAGGGCATACTGGTATAGACTCCCCGCGCGCTAGCGCGCGTTAGCGCGCTAGTATATTATTATTACCAATAGCGCTCCCTAGTAGCAATAGAAACATTACGCACTTAGCGCAAATAATTACTCGTAGAAGGCTACTCGTGCAAACATGTTCACGTTCCAAAAACTCTTGTTACGCATAAATATAATTTATATTCCAAACACATACGAAAATTATCTATACAATTTGAAAAGTAATTAAAAATTAGACAAGCATTCTTAAAAAACACCTTAACAATTTCCCTAAGATGGTCACCGTGCCTTATAAAAAAGTCTATGGTGCTTTGGGCATGTTTCCTACCCATCTTCGTGCTTTGGAAGAAATGAACAGTTCAATCTATCTGTCAATATCTTGGATTCATTTTTAATTTGTAAAGATTTTTTATCGAATAAAATACAAAAAATATATGAAAATTGTAAAACTATAACAAGGCAACAACAATTGATGTCGACAATGGCTCATTTTTGTTTTATAAAATAGAGGATCTTTCAAGCAACAAAGCCGGTTTAGAAAGTTTTTTAAGTTTCAAACCATTCGCCTCTTCATCGGAGATTTGTTTCAATTCGAGCACTTCACTGGTTCGAGCGTTCTTTATGCGAAATTCCGGAATGTGCTGCGAAGAAGCGATTGTAATGACGAGGCGCAAGCGGCAGCGGTCTTCGGAGGCCAAAAACGTCTGAAATAATCATTATTGCTGTTATGATTCTCACTGTATAAATATTTGGTAATCCAATTGTTTATAAATTCGGAACAATGTGATCACCAGAGTTGCCCGCAATCGGGATTTCCCAATCCGCAATCCGCAAAAAAATTAAAATTGCGGATTCCGCAATCCGCAATCGAAAAATTGCCGCAAACCGCAATTTTTTCAATTTTTTTTCCAAATTTTGCTAAATTATAGTGTTTTAAAGCCTAGAATCAATTTATATTCAATTAAATGCATTAAATTACTACAAATTCAATGCAAAAAGATCAAAATTAATAGATTAAGAAGCAAAATTGTGCCGCAGGCGAAAATTTTTAGAAATTTGCAAAAATAGAATCAATTTTCATTAAAAAATTAACTCTGCTAGAAAAATTTTCTGGCAAACAGCGTAATATTTCTGAAAAGTTTTGCCTGAAAAAATTTTTATAACAATATTTTCTACGAAGAAATTGCCGAATATTTTTGAGAAACTTGGTTTT
>JAKKPZ010000821.1:0-15916 GCA_022814885.1 Ditylenchus destructor | reverse complement strand
TTGACATAAGACAACAACCCAAACGCGAGCCAAGGCCATATTGTGCACGCGTCTTTGATTTTGAAACCACTCCAGTACCAGAAGGAAAACGACAACGTCACAATGTCAATTTTGTTTCAGTGTATTCATTTTGTGAAAAATGCATTGAAACAAAGGTTTGGGACAAACCAATGAATCCGCTCCAGGCAATCCCGTAACTTTCAACCCATGTGCCGATCGGTCCCCAAAAAATGCTATAGCATTATCTCACCCAGCCAAGCAACTTGCCTGAGTTACATTCCCCCCAGCTGCTCTAAAAAGGGTGATGTCGGACGGACACATAACCACGCTTTAGGGGATAGGCATTTGAGGAATACAAATATAAAACCGGATTCTACTCGTATTCATATCCAAATTTGGGTAAAGTGTATTTTTCGGTCCTCGCCTAATTTTGCGCTTATTCGGTGTCTTTCGTTCTTAAATGCTGTAAAACGTTGAAAGCGTGCTATGAAATCATTGGGAAGGCAGTTTTCTAGAACATTTCCTTTGTTGAGTGGGCTTTGTGTGGTTGGTTTGTTTTAGTCGTGTTTCTGCTGTATTTTTCAAATGATGGATGTTAATTTGATATCGATTTACGAAATTTGTGGAGAACGTGATGTTTTGCATGCAAAATTGAGGCTATGGGGTCTGATTCCCGAAGAATTTCCGTGCCCTCAATGTGGAGCTAATATGAATTTGCAAGGCTATGAACAAGCGTAGGCATTTTCTTCGCTATTTTCGGTGATTTTTGTCAATTTTTTAGACCTGACGGATGGCGATGGAAGTGTGTGAACAGAAGTTTT
Organism: Ditylenchus destructor; assembly: GCA_022814885.1. Classification (NCBI taxonomy): domain Eukaryota; kingdom Metazoa; phylum Nematoda; class Chromadorea; order Rhabditida; family Anguinidae; genus Ditylenchus; species Ditylenchus destructor. The sequence continues at coordinate 15,095 of JAKKPZ010000821.1, read as the reverse complement.
AAGCGCTATGAGAAAAGTGCAGCTCAGCCATGTGGTAAAATTGTGACTTTTCTGAAAGACACATTTTTCGCAAAATCTCATCTTACCATGTTTCAAATTCTTGATTTTATTGAGCTGTGGGTCAACGACAGTTCTCTCAAATTGATAAAACGACAGCTACGAATTGCCGAAAACCATACCCGACATTTTTGACGAAATCAATGAATAATGTTCGTGTTTATTTTGCGAAATTCTGAATAAAATTTACTACTCGAAATGCCTCTCCCAATGATTTCATCGCACGCTTTCAACGTTTTACAGCATTTAAGAACGAAAGACACCGAATAAGCGCAAAATTAGGCGAGGACCGAAAAATACATTCCTCCCAATTATGATTTGCCGAATTACTCACACTTCCCAGCATTTATGGATACTTTGCAATCATGGGCCGATGCTCCAACTTATGTCACACTGACACTACGCCAGCCCATTTACGAATTGTAAACATTTCACAAAAATGGGCGGCAATTTGAATTGTATTTTGAATTTTGTTAGTGGGTTTTAACCGAAATTCTTCCAAAAAATGCGTATATTTTACTGATTAGTGTTACTGATTAGAAATCCATCCTTATAAATTAGGAAATAAATGAATCTGCCTTCATAAATGAATCCGCCGAGTACAGGTGACAATGAAGAGTCCAGAGATAAGAGGACAGGTAGAGAAGCGGAAGCCTATAGTCGGCCTCTATTGCCTATATGAGGTAGAATAATCGGAATCCGGGGTTATTTTTAGGCTTTTGCGAACTTTGGGTTGCCACGGCGTACGCCGCGGCAGTCTCACTCGTACTACTACCTAATTTAACCCCCGGGGTATAATTATTCAATCGATCTCTAGATGGGGGCAAAATTAGAGGGGGTTAAATTAGAGGGTTTGTGTTCTGTTGCATGCATACTGCAGTATAGAAACAACACTGTATCTCTGCAAACAACGTCACTCACGTTTTTTTTGCAAAAATAAAGATCTCTCTGCAAACTAAGAAAAACTCTGCGAAGACCTGCAAATAAAAATCAATCAATGCTCGCGTGGGCTGGCCACGCACATCCGGTTTTATTTTTGCAAAAATAAAGATCTGTCTGCAAAATGAGAATACATTTCAAAGCTCCAGATGACCAGAGATAAGAGCATACAGGTAGACAAACGGAAGCCTATAGTCGGCCTCTATTGCCTACCCATACGCCGTCGGATTGGTGTAGGATGGTAATTGGACCTGTGCAGAGGTGGTGCATAGGTGAGCCTGAATATAGGAGACCTAGGCTCTCGTACCGTTAATCGATATATTTTGCACAGTAGGAAGAAAATAACACTCATCTCGGTAAGTCGATAAAATTTCGGGTTTTTAAAAGCCTGGCGCAGTGTGGTATCGTCTATAACGGTGTCTATTTTTTATTTTTTTTGTTTATCTTATTTCCATTTGTTTGTCCATTTACCTCGACTTTATTTGTATTGAGAAATAAGTGATTAAATTTTGGCAGTTATGCGCTGTAAAACTTTTATAGGAGAATCGACGAAATTCTAGGAAAAAGCTAGGATTCAGAATCACGTAAATTTTTGAGCTGAGTAGTAATTTTTCCAGTATCTTTTTTTTGTAAATTTGTATGATGATGTGAAAACACAGGTCTTATATTAGAGAAAGTACGCTAATTTTAGCACACAACCACTTTTCTTTTTTACCAAACTGATATTGCTTCTGTATATCCAACCTTTAATCGCGAGTCAGAACTTGAAACTTGTTTATTCACTTAATCTGCAATTTTGGGTTCAATTTGGGTGCAAATTATCAGGCCATTCAAAATTTGGTTAAAATTGTTTTTTTACCCATTATTGCCCAAACGTGGGAGACCCCCGTATGCCCGACCGTAGGATTTTTAAGAAATAATAATTGTGGCAATTTGATATTGGACTATGACTATTTTGGACACGGCTAACCAAATGAAACGAAGTGTATGTACTCTGATTCTCAAGGCCAAAGTCCAGCATTTGTTTTAAAACATGCGTCTAGACTTGTGATATGTAGAGTTGTATATACAGTGCGTTGCATAATTATAGCCGCACCCTATATTTTAGGCGCTTCGTACAAAATTTTTAACTTCCACTTTAACCGCTCTAACTATCTTGTAGAGCACGTGCGAATACACACTTTTAATGGAACATTCCAGAAGTCGGTCAATAATCTTTTAAAAATTTGAGCTAATATGTGTAAATTTGGCGTTGCATAATTATAGCCGCACTAAAGGTAAAGTGGTTTATTTTAATTTTTTACAAAGTAACCTATGCTGCATTTGGCTGTAGATTGTAGCAATTTTTCAGGCGGTTCAAATGACATATTACTTGCCCTGGTATCAAATCAGAAACGAAAGAAATTTTGGATTCAATCACACCCACCCATATAAAATGACCATTTTTTCCAATACAGTGCCATTTTTGGTCGAAAAATGGCACTCTAGACAAAAATTGTATTTTCCTACTCCATATTTCCCGCCGAGTTGGGTAAGAAAAGTGCACTCAGAAAAACGATATCTGATCAAAAAACATGAGTTTTAAGGGTTTTTAGACATTCTAGTTTGCTGAAAAATATCGGGTCAAATTCATAATCCCGCCAAAATTGTCACTTTTTGGCAAATTGTCACAATATTTTGATTTAGTATCCAGAATGACAAGAAAATTCTGAATCAGATACCGAAAACAGAACGTTGAAATCAAAACTGCATCGCGAGCACGCGCAACTTGAAGTTTAGATTCCGAAAATTCCTTGGATTTTGAAGGAAATTAGCTATTCTAAACTTCAAGTTGCGCGTGCTCGCGATGCAGTTTTGATTTCAACCTTCTGTTTTCGGTATCTGATTCAGAATTTTCTTGTCATTCTGGAAATGTGACCGAATTTTTGACATAACGCCAAAAAGTGACAATTTTGGCGGACTTTTGAATGTGGCCCCATATTTTTCAAAAAACAGGGTTGTTTTAAAATAGCTATAACTCATGTTTTTTGGCGAGATATCGTTTTTCTGAGTGTAATTTTCTTACCCAACTCGGCAGGAAATATGGGGAAGGAAAAGGCAATTCTTGTCTAAAGTACCATTTTTCGTCAAAAAATGGCACTTTTTTGGCAAAAAATGCCCATTTTCATGGGTGTATGTGATTGAATCCAAAATTTTTTAGATTCCTGATTTGATGACAGGGCAAGTAATATGTCATTTTAACGGCCAGGAAATTTGCTATAATCCAGTGCCATAAGCTGCACAGGTTACTTTGCAAAAAATAAAAAAAAATTCATTTTTTTGTCACTGTTCCTCCAGTGCGGCTATAATTATGCAACGCCAAAATTGCACATATTAGCGCAAATTTTTAAAATATTATTGATCGAGTTTTAGAATGTTCCATTAAAAGCGTGTATTTGCACGAGCTATACAAGATATTAATAACGGTTGAAGCGGAAGTTAAAAATTTTTACGATAAACCCAAAATATTGGGTGCGGCTATAATTATGCAACGCACTGTACTACTGGCCAGCATGTTACTTTACTAAGAAGCCAGTGTCTGTCCGTGACATAGCATCCCTGTCTCATAAGAACACTTGTCATTTATTTGCTTCAAAGAATAGTGAAATGTATGTCCATGTATGTAATGATTATATGCCTGTTTATATGCCATGCATATAAACAGTGCGCATCTTGCTTGTGACATTCATGTATGCCATTCCTCTACGTAATGTTTCTTGTTTCATCTTGTGTTCATCTGTAGGTGTGACGCAGACAGCGACTCGAGTTTTCCCCATAGCCGCTAGCCATCTTCCTATGACAAAGCTATAACTTAGCCGTTCATATGTGCATTCCGGTCCGGACACTGCCAAGAATGCCAATTTTGGAGCATCTTTCTATGACATACCAGTACTATTCCCCGACATACATCTACTATCCCATCTACCTCTAAAAAACACCTGTTTTCAATACTAGGAATTTTAAATTTAGTCCATGATAATTCTTTAACAAATTTTACTACTTGTTGTTCAAGTAATGTACTAGTCACACTATGTCTTTCGCACTTATGTCTTTCATTGTTACTTTTTGCTTAGTCATATGTAAGTATATATTATTTAATTTAGCTATTTTATAAATTAATACAATTGCGTATGTTAATTGCGAAATGAAATTAATTTTGTGTGTAGTCGCAGCCTCGATCCTGGTTAGCATCGTAAACTCAGGTGAGGTTTTACTAGCTTTAACGGACCAATCATCATTTATATAAAAATGCACCACTAGTACACCACTCGCCGACATCCAATCTAGCCGACTAGTCGATTAACTAACAAATTGTAAAAAGAACCGCTTCTTTAGGCTATACAATCCCTACTGTAGGATATACAATCTCTATCTTAGGCTAAAGAATCCTTACTTTAGGTAAAACAATCACTTTTTTAGACTTTATATTTCCTACTTTAGCCGATAGTAACCCTACGTTAGGCTAAACAACAAGCTGGGCGCCATAGCCGGAACCCGCTGATCTGTCATACAGTTATGATTCAGTCCTTACCGTTCTAATTTATAGTTCTTATAGGTTAGGGTTATATTGGGTTAGCGCCAAAAATGTGTTTTTTGGATGCGCCCTGACCCAAGGACAAACTTTTTCTTCAGTGGCATGGTCTAATGCGTTTTTATCGAATTTTTCCTCACAAAACTGAAAAGTAGTCAAAAATGGCCATTTTTCAAACAAAACATGCCATTTTTTAGCCAAAAAACGGCGTTTCAGAAAAAACGGACTTGTCCTACCCCCTATTTCCCGCCGAGTTAGATTGGAAAAGTGCGCTCAGAAGAGCAATATTCCGCCAAAAAACGCGAGAAAAAAGCGAACGAAAAAAAACAACAGGACTTTTGGATCAACCCACTAGTTCAGGTTTATAAGCTTCTATGTTACGCGGATACATTAGACTTATAGGTTAAGCTTACACCTTACACTTATGGTTTAGACTTATACATTAAGCTTATTGTTTAACCTAGACCCGCTGACCCCTGTATGCTTATAAACATACTGATTTAGGCTTTCTCGAAGCCGCTTAGTTTAAACGCCACAAAATTTAAATTGAAACTGTAAATTACTCTTAAATTTAGCTCTTTAACTTAAATTTAACTTTTTACCCTTTATTTAATTATTCAACCTTATATTAGATGCTCACTTTTAGGTCAATTTTGGTGACTTTATTTTCAAAATTTAAAAATTACATCACATTTGTTATCAACGCTGATTTTTAGGTAACTATAAATCTCGACTTTAAACATTTTTAATTGCTAACCTGCGTTTATATTCACTTTCGGAATATTCTGTTTAGGGAAAGCTGTGAAACAAAATTCTGAAGAAACCAAATCAAGTGCCGAAAATGCTACGCCCAATGTCGCGAGCGGAGCCGCGAAAAGCGCCAAAAATCACTCATTAAAGCATAATTAATTTTATTGTGCTTTTTTGTACTTTGGTCTTTCTTCCTGGTCAAAGCTTTCACAGGCTTTGGCCTTTCTGTCATATGATTGTAAGCGGCCTCTTCCGCTTTTCCTGTTTTTCCTTGTGGCAAACATTCCAGTGTTCGCCGATCACTTTTGCAATCCATATTTCCTTCTCACTTTAAACTATTTTCCTTTGCTAATGGAACTCTCAAAGTTCCGCCCATTTTCGTAATCGGCATTTTCGCCGCTCTTGTAATAGTTCAGTGTTAGTTGAAAATTCTCTTCGCATTGAACGACTATTTTTCTTGCGAATAAAAGCTCTGTCAAAAGTATTCAGCCGTTCAACTCAACCGCATATCACTAGACACACTACAATTACATCTCTGCTTTTGACAAGTGGGGGCTGTAAGGATCAAACTTGCGCCACTACCGACCTGTGCCAAAGCCTGCTACCGAACATGGATGCTTTGGACCGCCTTCACTCTGGTGCTGCTTGCCTCGTTCTGCCTGCCGCTTCACGCCGCCTTCAGCTGAACGGGTAATCAGTGTTTTTCATTATTGTTCTAACAATAAGTAGTATAGTCTGATCCTGTGGTCTTCGTACCGGCGAAAGGACTGACTATATTACAGTGTTTCCAGGCAGCACAGACTCAACACTATTCTCCCGGATTTCACTCCGGTATAACCAACTCACCCGGACATCGCTCCGGTGTCACCAATTCCAACTCAACTCGACCGGATTTCACTCTGGAATCGATCTAATTACCAACTGACGCGGACTTAACTGGACGCCGTTCCAGTATCACCACCCAGACGCTGCTCTGGTTTCAACCCGGATTTCACTCCGGATCTACACCCAACGCGGTCTCGACTTGACTGGACGCTATTCCAGTAAAGAATCATTACCCAGACGTTGCTCTGGTTTCAACTCTACCGGGTTTCACTCCGGATTTACACCTGTCGTGCGAACGCCTCTACCAGACGCGTTCTGGTTCTCTTCAACTGAACCTGTCCGTGTTTACCGGTTTGTTCCATTTTTGGCTCAAACTTGCTACTCCTCTCCGCCATGACACTCGCTTTCCGCAACCAACTGTCTCAGACGGCAAAACAAATGCGTACGTTGCTCGCATCGCCGCCTCCGGATTGGCACGCTGCTGACGATGAGAGCCCGGCGCTCTCGCTCCTCGCCCTCGAAGAAGAGATCGCAGTGAATACAGAGCATTCGGATGCGTTATACAACGAAGCCGCACGCTTTGAAGAGGGACAACGCCTCTTTCTTAGCGCCTTTGGCAAACTTCCCGCTGGTGCGAAAGACGCGGAACAAAAGGAATATGACGACCTGCTGGCTGAGTTCCGGCTAGACGAACTCCAGACCGCATGCCGCCAGCTGATCAGCACACTTGCTCGTCGCATCCGCGCCTACAAGCGCAAGGAGTCAGACCTACGCGCTCAAATCGCACAAGAACAATCTCGCGCCGCAGCCCATGTCACACTTGAAGATGATGCCGGCCGAGACATGTCATTCCTTCGCGATACAGTCGTGGGTCCCATACAACAAATGCTCCAGCAGAACCAACAACTGATGCAAACTATGCTCCAGGCGCTCAACCTACAGAACAGGCCTGAAGGCCCAGCTACACCTGTGCCTCAGCCTCCCACTACCGCGCCAGCTGTGTCTACAGTCTCCGCCGGCCCAGCTGGCTCTACTCACACCGCGGCCACTTTTAGTGTCCCACAGTCTGACGCCAACGCTACACTTCACTCTGGTTCCCTGCCCGTTTCAAGCGTGCCGGGAGGGCCGTTACCGGTTTTTACTACCGCGCCAACACCAATGATGCCGATCTTCACCTCAAGGAATATGGGCGCGCAGTCAACATTCACTCCGCACTCATCTCATTGGACCACACCACCAGGCACCGGATTTGGAGGACAACATCAGGGACGTCCTCAATACTTTTCAAGCCCATTTGTTCCTCAAATGCCATCCAATGCAGTTCTTCAAGCATTCTCAACGCAAAGCCGCTTTCATTTGCCTCTTCCAACTCTAGAAATTCCACACTTTTCTGGAGAACGATCAAAATGGCGTCCGTTTTGGCACAAATTTGGACTCGTGATCCAGCACCATCCCGAACTATCTGACCTTGAGAAACATACCCTACTTCTCAATTACTTGAAGGGTGATGCTAAAAAGCTTGTAGACGGTATTCCTGAAGCAGAAGGCAATTTTCAAATTGTCATTGACATTCTCAGAGATGAATACGACAACCGACCACAACTCGTAAGAGACCTCTACAGTCAGTTACAAAAGCTAGAATCGGCCACTTCTCTATCCAAACTGAAGGAACTATACTTCGGTTTTGTCCGAATTTGCCGACAACTCGAAATTGAAGGCGAATCTCCAAACCACAATCCACTCTTATGGAAAATGGTATATGACAAAATGGCTAAATCATATCTCAGTAAACTCCTCGCGAAGAAACCAGTTAATTCTGAGTGGACAGCACTTTCAATCCAAGCTGCACTTCGAGAAGTCATCAAAAGAGAGGAAGAATTAGCTGAACACAAAGCCGAACATAGAACTGAAAGGCCGAGCAAGGATCTCGATGAAAGAGAAGAAGAACCTGATCAACACTACACCATACTGAGCACTATGGTTGATCAGAAGAAGCGTCCTGAACCACAACGGTCTTGTTCATTCTGCCAAAGAAAGGATCATTGGACAGATGGGTGCCACAAATACCCCGATTACCAAACTCGAGTGGACAGGACAAGAGAACTTCATCAGTGTTTCAAATGTCTCCGAACAGGACACGGATCAAAGAAATGCAAAGCCACACTTTCCAACTGTTTTCACTGCAAAAGAAAACACAACTCCGCTCTATGCCGAGAGAAATTCGAACAAAAACGCAGTGACAATCAAGAACAGAAGCCGAAAGATACAAAGACAAAGCATACAAAAGAGAAGGAGTCAATCAAAACTATGGTTGCAGGAACGAAAAAGGAGTTTCAGACTTCAAATATGGAGGCAAAAGAGACCCGCGCTGACGCGCCGGAATTAAATTCAGCAACTGCCACCCCATCATCAGTTTTCCCTGGCAACAAACAATCAGAACTGACACTTCTCATGGCAGCAGAAGCTTATGTCTTCAACTCAGAGGATCCATCAAGACGCATCAAGGCTCTTATAACTCTGGATACTCATAGCCACATCACAGTCATTTCTGACAACTTCTATAAACGTTTGGGATTAATGGTCAATAAGCGTGAACAACTCAATATCGCTCCATTCGGTGACAATAAATCAATCCGATTCAACACCAATAAGGTTCGATTTGGTGTCGAGCTCCTGAACAAAGAAGAAGTCGTCATCGAAGGCTATACAAAGCAGGTTGTGACAATGTCAGCTCCGTTAGCCGCAATTAAACAGGAAGACCTCAAGAATCTTGATAGCAAAGGATTTCCTGTACGCTTCAGAGCACCCGATATTCTTATCGGAATCGATAACTACCATGCCTTCCAGGTTCAGGTTGGTGACCCGTTACAAAGCGGATTTCACTTATCAACTTCAGCACTGGGTCCGCTTATTAGTGGAAAAGGCATACACAAGGCACAACACTCGAGATTCAGAAGAAAAGAATGGCACAAACCCAAGGTGCCCAAGCCTGCAATCTCCTCACTTGAAGACTCAGTGGCGAAGAAAACTGGCAGGAAAGCAAACACAATCCAGAAGTCACAGGCAAAGATTCGCACCCAGCACACCATAAATCAAGCGCCAGTGATCGTGGGTCATTGCACTGTCCTGAGCCAAATCGGAATCGAATCAGAAGTCCGTACTCAGAAGAATACTCAGCAAATTCCTAAGACCGGGTCAGGCAACAAGAGTTCAAAACGCAGAAGAGAGCTCAAACCCGAAAGGAAACCCTCAACAGTGGCAAATCCAGACTCCGCGGTTAAGAATGAAGTGCCGAAAAAGACTCCGTACCTCGTTCAGAAGAAAATGCCAACACCTTTGCATCCAAAGGTCGAAAAGGAATCAAATCCCTACAAACAGCCCATGGTAGCGAAACCACACCCAACGCCCGAGACTCAAGCTAAGCATCAAATGCTCCTTCGGCCTCGCAGAAAGCAAAACCGCTGCTCAAATTGTTCCAATTCACCGTGCCGTTGTGCCGGAAGTCAACCGACTGTCATCCTCAATAGCAGCGTCGAGATGCGACTGCCTCCTCGATCCGTACAATGCCAAACCGAGCCCGATCCGAGTGAGCTTGCCGTAACCGATTCGAGCAACGAAAAACTAGACCGCATACGCCTGAGACGGAACTTCGTGTGCCGGGAGTGTCGCGAGCGGAGCCGCGAAAAGCGCCAAAAATCACTCATTAAAGCATAATTAATTTTATTGTGCTTTTTTGTACTTTGGTCTTTCTTCCTGGTCAAAGCTTTCACAGGCTTTGGCCTTTCTGTCATATGATTGTAAGCGGCCTCTTCCGCTTTTCCTGTTTTTCCTTGTGGCAAACATTCCAGTGTTCGCCGATCACTTTTGCAATCCATATTTCCTTCTCACTTTAAACTATTTTCCTTTGCTAATGGAGCTCTCAAAGTTCCGCCCATTTTCGTAATCGGCATTTTCGCTGCTCTTGTAATAGTTCAGTGTTAGTTGAAAATTCTCTTCGCATTGAACGACTATTTTTCTTGCGAATAAAAGCTCTGTCAAAAGTATTCAGCCGTTCAACTCAACCGCATATCACTAGACAAACTACACTACAAATTACAAATCTGCTTTTGACAAGTGGGGGCTGCCGATCAAATTCGAGCTACTAATTCGAGAACTTGAATAATTTGGCTGGCGAACTGCGCGGAACGATTAAAAATATTGGAAATTTCACATTTCATGCAAATGATCCAGAAAAAGCAAAAAATTTGCAGCAATCCGCTTTTCGCGCTGTTGGGGAAATCAGCAAAACACTGAAAGATCTAGAAGCTGATTTGAGTGATTTAAATGACTCTCTAAAGACTAATGAACAGCAAGGTATTGGCGGGGGGAAAGGAATAACGGAAGCAGGTAATGAGTTCATTACGAATTTATCAATGATGCTTCATTTTTTAAAATTTTTCACTTCGTTTTATTCTATAAAAAGATACGACTAAAGAACAATTGAAATTTGTTATAACCACACACGGAGCAAAGCCTTATCACTAGGGATCGGATTTTTAGGACCGAAAAATCGCATTTTAAGCTCTGGAAGCCGCCTTGCAAGTAGAGGAAAGGTCTATAGATATCAAGAACTTGAGAAATTTCGCCGGCGAACTGCAGGAAACGATTAAAAATATTGGAAATAACACAGGTCACGGAAAACATTCAGAGAAAGCAAAAACTTTGCAGGAATCCGCTTTTAGCGCTGCTGGAGAAATCATCGCAACACTGAAAGATCTAGAAGCTGATTTGAGTAAGCATTGAGTTAGTTAAAAGTGGAAGCTAATGTTTAGTCATATACCACCACAGTTTAGTTATATACACTAGACTAAATCCTATATGTTTTATAGTCGATGCTGAATAAAATATATGTTCCACGGTAACAATTTCGGCTCTACAGTATGACAGTATTCGAATAGGTTCGACTGTCCCAAGGTGTAAAATTGCCATTTGCTAATTATGTATCGTATTACTTAACATATCTTTTACTTATATCTATTATACTATTTGTATATTGACAGGTTGTTGATCTTCATCTTTTGTGCGTAACTGTGTATTAAGCCATTGACTACAGATAAATTAAACCATTGTTATTTATTATTAATTACTATTAACCATTATTATTTATTGCAAACTATTATTTAGTATAAGATTGTAACGCATTTTTCCAATAGCAGCAAAAACGATTCGTTTTGTGCATTAATCGACACATGAAATCGGCATCTTTTTCGAAAATCGGAACGATGAAGTGCACTGAGAACCACATGCTTATCAACATGATTGTTTATTGAAACATAACGTATATTGTTGGTATGTCGGTATTAACTTATGTAAGCCCTTTGCTGTAATTTGTTATCATTAGAAATATTGTTATCTTCCTATCCAGTGTGCTTTAAATTTTTCCGGAAAGTTTAGTTTGCCAACTTGGTTTTTGGTTGGGATATAACGTCTTACATCTAATGTGTCATGTGCTGTTTCGGACATTTGGAGTGATTAGTTTAATGGCACATCACAATGGAAGTACAAATTTATAGTTCTATACTTCGTTCTACAGATAATCATGGACCTATACACTGAAATATGCATGATTTCTCTTGCGCAAATTTACTAAATCTACTTTCCTTCTCCAAAGAAATAGTCTAAATTTCAAAACATATAACTTTATAGCAAATCGCAAGCCAGGCCACTCACACCGATTGCTGCAATTTGAGTTAGAAAGCCCATTTTCAAACACAACACATTTTGCGATGTTTTCGAAATTTATGGAACGACTTTACATGCTATGTTACAGATTATTTATTTACAACAGAACAAAGACGACTAAATATATATCAACACCAGTTATCTGCAAACGTGATATTCGCATATACGTTATTTGCTGACTATTTTTCAATTTTATCTGATTATTAATGTTAGAATTGGGATGGTCCCGCCACGAAAGTTGAGAAAACACGATTTTTACAGTTTTTGGGGGTTTTACAAAGGAAACTCCTTTGTCGCAGCTAGAATCCGGGTGTGTGACATATGTATTCCTTGACAGATATATCCCTTGTAGAGATGCTACTATTTACTCACGACAACGTTTTATTGTTTTGGCGACAAAAGGGGTGACGGAAACATATGTGCACTTCTTCGAATCAATTCATAAAGAAGATTTGCTCACCGAATTACAACAAGAGATGATTTTAACATAAATGAATCTTTAATTTCGATGACAGTGGAATTTACTTCGATGGCCCTACTCGTAATATCTAGTACCGTAAATCCTCTAATAAGTCCCCCGGGGGACTTATTGTTTCGTAGGGGGTCTAGGGGGGACTTAGTTGAGGGGGGACTTAATTGAGGGGGGACTTATGTTTTCGAGGCCGCGCCGAAGGCGCGGCGAAAAACTTTCGCGCCCCGCCGAAGGCGGGGCGCGAAAATTTTTGGGACTTTTTGGCAAAATTTGGGAAAATTTTTGAAAATTTAAACCAATTTTGAATTGGCGAGATGATTGCAAATTTTGGCCAAAAGTTTGAATTTTTTGAATTTTTGATCGATTTTTCGCCAATTTTTAGCAAATTTTTCAATTTTTTTACAAAATTTTGTAAAAAATAGCAAAATTTGCAATAAAAATTCAAATTTGGGCACTTCTACAGTTTGGCCCACACCTCCGATTTTTCAATAAAGCTTTATTTCACATTGTACAAAACAACAAAGGAGGTTCTTAAGACATTCTAGAAGCAATATAAATGGTGATATTAGTCGGCAATGCGAATTTAGTAATCATTTTTGATTTTCTCTGTCTGGTTTCTAAAACTGATTTTATTTAGGTAAAAATGGAAGAATTAAAAGATTTCACACTTGCCGACTTATACGACCATTTAATTTGGGAAGATGACACTTTCCTGGAGTGGATTCAAAATATGGGACTAATTCTGACAACCAGGAAATGTGAATGCGGATCGCAAATGAGACAAAGAAACAAAAGAGAAGGATAAAACTACGAAAATTGGCAATGCCCAATCAAAAAGTGTCGTAAAGAACGTGGTTTTCTCGTCGGAACTTTCTTCGAAGGAAGTCATCTATGATTCAAAGAAATCTTCCAATTGAGCTATTTCTGGGCTCATAAAATGACATCGGAAAAATTTATTCAATTCCAAATGCGACGAAAAGATGGATCACAGCCAAATCCAAATACAATTTACTTAATAGCATACTTTACTTAATAGCACACACAGATCAGTCCTTTTGAGTTATATTTCTGACTATGTTTGGCGTAAGAAATTCTCTGGTGATGATGTATTTTATAATCTTTGGTCTCATATTAATGATTTGTACAATGTGAAATAAAGCTTTATTGAAAAATCGGAGGTGTGGGCCAAACTGTAGAAGTGCCCAAATTTGCGCCAAAAAATTTGAAATTTGGATAATTTTGGAAAAAATCCCATTTTTAAAGAAGCCCTGATTTTTAATAATATTTTGAGAAAACAACTTTACATAAATTTTTATTACACTCATTTTGCTAATAAATACTCGTATTAGCTAACTTTACCTATAGTTACTTAGTTTCTAATCCATTTTCTGTGGTTTTATTATGGCTTTTGAAAATGGCTAATTTAAACCAAACATATATATTTCAAGTTTCATACTAAAATGATCAAATACTATTCGAAAATGACAAAAGCATTAAGAGATGATTGCATTAGGAAACTGCTCGTCAACTCCAATATTCAGGATTCGGACGTGCCGAGATTTTAAGTTTGATAGCGAGCACAAGCACAAACAAGCTTGATTCAGAATAGTCAATATAATTTGCTAATTATAAAAACGAATAACTGTAAAGTACTCATTTTGACTTTAAAATATCTATTACCTTCAATTCCAATGAGTTATTTCATTTTCGTAGTAAAAAATGATATTGGTTTGGCGGGAAAGTCTTTTCGGTTTTTTCAAAGCAAGTTTTATTAATGGTTACATAACCATCAATCATCATAATATTCACCATTGTTATCTACAATGTGTGTCCATCTTACGGGCAAAAGGCGGATGCCTCTTTCCCAGAAGATAGACTTTTTACGAGCAAAATACAAATCAAGGTGATTTTTGACATCGTTATCATTTTCGGTAACGAACAACAGTTTATTGGAACAGCAAACAGCCAAATAATATAGTAGAAGCTAGAGGTCGGCCGATACCGATATATCGCCGATAATATCGGTTATATCGGTATCGGTCTCGGTATCGGTATCGGTTTTTCAATTTTTCGAAAATATCGGTTCGACCGATATATCGGTATCGGTATCGGTATCGGTAAAACAGGCCACCGATACCGATATTTTTATATCGGTATCGGTTCGAAAATTTTACGAGAATATCGGAAAATAGTCAGAATTTTCATTGAAATTTTTACCAAACTAGCCATATTTTTTACAAAAATTTCGCCTGCGGCGCTATTTGGGTTAATATTTTGGTCAATATTTTGTGAAATTTTGGCCAAAATTTTCATTTTTCACCATTTCACCAATTGCAGATTTGTGATTCTTCTGCAATGAGTGTTTTTAGGGGTAATTCGATGCGCTGATTCCGAATCTGCAGTTAGTTTTAACGTAACGCGTCAAAAAGTGAATTTTTTTGCAGTTTTCATCTCAAGTTCGAATTTACCGTTCTACGAATATGGCGTTCTACGAATTTACCGTTCTACGAATTCCCCCTATGGTCAAAAAATCAAATTTTTTCGGATTTTTCGGAAAACATGCTTTTAGAGATATTTTGATGCGCTGATCCCGAATCTGCAATTGGTTTTGGGCCCAAAAATGGGCATTTTTGGGCCATTTTTGACCAGAAATGGCCATTTTTGAAGAAAATAGCGGTTTTCCCAATTTTCGTGCCGGGACCACCTAAAATCTGACCTCAAATTTGGGTTCCCCACATCAAAACACCCGTATATAGGTGA
>JAKKPZ010000820.1:0-15916 GCA_022814885.1 Ditylenchus destructor | reverse complement strand
GGGCGTCACCTCGCTCAAGCGCAGCCCGCTCGCGCCCGAGTTGCCGCCCATCGCCGACACGCTGCCGGCTACGAGTCGAACACCTGGTTCGGCTTCTACGGCCCGAAGACCTGCCGGCGGACATCGTCGCGAAGATCAACAAGGCCGCCAACGACGCGCTGGCCGACCCCGAGGTGAAGGAAAAGCTCGCGCGCCTGGGCATCGAGCCTGCGGTGCCCGGTACGCCGGACCAGTTCGCGAAGATGGTTGCGGCCGATGCGGCCAAGTGGAAGAAGATCGTCGTCGAGCGCAAGATCACCAACGAGTGACAGGCTCACCCCCAGTCTTCGCGCACTTCGTGTCGCTTCGCCAACCCCCTTCCGGGGGAAAACACCTGCGGCCCGGCAAAGCCGGTTCGGCGGTGTTTCCCGAATTGTTCACGCCATCCTTGAAAGCACGGTATGAAGTTCGATTACGCCAACCCCTATCTCTCCACGCGCATCCCGATCTTCGCGCGCAACGTGGTGTCGACCTCGCACCCGCTGGCCTCGCAGGCCGGGCTGCGCATCCTGCAGCAGGGCGGCAACGCGGTCGACGCGGCCATCGCCACCGCGGCGGTGATGACGCTGGTGGAGCCGGTGAGCAACGGCCTGGGCAGCGATGCCTTCTGCATCCTGTGGGACGGCGAGAAGCTGCACGGCCTCAACGCTTCGGGCCCCGCGCCCAAGGCCTGGACGCCCGAATACTTCAAGGCCAAGTACGGCGCCGACGCGGCCAATCCGCCGATGCGCGGCATCGACTCGGTCACCGTGCCGGGCGCGGTGCGTGGCTGGGTGGCGCTGAGCGAGCGCTTCGGCAAGCTGCCCTTCGCCGACCTGCTGGCGCCGGCCATCGACATCGCCGAGCGCGGCTATCTCGTGCCGCCGGTGGTGCAGGGCAAGTGGGCCGCGGCCACGCCGATCCTGCAGTCGCAGCCGGGCTTCGCCCAGACCTTCCTGCCCTGGGGCCGCGCACCCGAGGTGGGCGACATGTTCCGCTTCACGGCCGCGGCGCGCGCGCTCAAGGCCATCGCCCGCACCAAGGGCGAGGCCTACTACAGCGGCGAGATCGCCGAGGCGCTGGCGAAGTTCTCCGCCGAGCAGGGCGGCGCGCTCACCGTGGCCGACCTCGCGGCCTACCAGCCCGAGTGGGTCGAGCCCATCTCGCGCGACTACCGCGGCCACACGCTGCACGAGATCCCGCCGAACGGCAGGGCATCGCGGCGCTGATCGCGCTGGGGATCCTGGAGAAGTTCGACATCGCCTCGCTGCCGGTCGACTCCGTGCAGTCGCAGCACCTGCAGATCGAGGCCATGAAGCTGGCCTTTGCCGACGTGTACCGCTACGTGTCGGAGCGCAGGACCATGGAAGTGACCACCGAGCAGATGCTCGACGACGCCTACCTGGCCTCGCGCGCGCGCCTCATCGACCCGAAGAAGGCGCAGGACTTCAAGGCCGGCAACCGGTCAAGGGCGGCACCATCTACCTTACGGCCGCCGACGAGAGCGGCATGATGGTGAGCTTCATCCAGAGCAACTACATGGGCTTCGGCTCGGGCTGCGTGGAGCCCGAATACGGCATCAGCCTGCAGAACCGCGGCCACGGCTTCAGCCTGAAGGCGGAGAGCCCGAACGTGGTGGCGCCGGCAGCGGCCGTTCCACACCATCATCCCGGCCTTCCTCACGAAGGGCGGCCAGCCTGTGATGAGCTTCGGCGTGATGGGCGGCAACATGCAGCCGCAGGGCCACATGCAGACGCTGGTGCGCATGCTCGACTAGGGCAGAACCCGCAGGCCGCCTGCGACGCGCCGCGCTGGCGCTTCAACTCGGGGCTGGAGATCAACGTCGAGGCCGCGATGAATCCGGCCACGGTGCAGGGCCTGCGCGACCTGGGCCACCACCTGGAAGTGATCAACGACTCCTACCAGGACTTCGGCGCCGGCCAGTTCATCTGGCGCGCGGGCGAGCCTTCGGTCGAAGGCTACGTGGCCGCCAGCGACCCGCGCCGCGACGGCGCGGCTGCGGGGTACTGAGCGCGGGCGAGGCAGGGGTTCGGGCTTGCCGCGATGATCGGGGGATGAACAAGACAGCCGCGTCGACCGGCGAATCCCCCCGGCCAGCCCTCCAACCCCTGCGCGACAGCCCCAGGAAGGGCGTCGCCACCGGCCTGGTGCTGGCCACCCTGGGCGCCATCGCGTTCAGCGGCAAGGCCATCATCGTCAAGCTCGCGTACCGCTACGGCGTGGACGCGGTCACGCTCATCATGCTGCGCATGCTGTTCGCGCTGCCGCTCTTCGCTTTGATGGCGTGGTGGGCCGGGCGCGGCAAGCCCGCGCTCACCGGGCGCGACTGGATCGGCGTGGTCGGCCTGGGCTTCTCGGGCTACTACCTCGCGAGCTTCCTCGACTTCGCGGGGCTGGCCTACATCTCGGCCAGCTTCGAGCGGCTGATCCTTTACCTCAACCCCACGCTGGTGCTGTTCTTCGGCTGGCTGCTATATCGGCGCCACCCGACGCGCCCGCAGCTGCTGGGCATGGTCGTGAGCTATGCCGGCGTGCTGCTGGTGTTCGGCCACGAGCTCTGGACCGGTGGCGGCGGCAAGGGCGGCGGCGCCGCGGCCTGGGGCGCCTTCCTGGTGTTCCTGAGCGCGGTGAGCTATGCGGGCTACCTCGTCTACAGCGGCGAGTTCGTCAAGCGGCTGGGGTCGCTCAGGCTCGTTGGGCTGGCCACCACCGTGGCCTGCGTGCTGTGCATCCTGCAGTTCGCGCTGACGCGGCCGATCAGCGTGGCGATGGCGGTGGCGCCGGAGGTGATCTGGCTGTCGGTGCTCAACGCCACGCTGTGCACGGCGGTGCCGGTGCTGATGGTGATGATGGCCATCGAGCGCATCGGCCCGGCGATGGCGGCGCAGACCGGCATGATCGGGCCGCTGTCGACCATCCTCATGGGGGTGGGTCATACTCGGCGAGCCGTTCACGCCGTGGATCGCGGCGGGCACCGTGCTCGTGATCGCGGGCATTTTCGTTTTCACGCGCAAGGGGCGCTGAAGCCCCCGGCGCTTCTGCTTCTGTTTCATTGGAGAAAGAACATGGATCTGGGTATTGCAGGCAAGACCGCGCTGGTGTGCGGCGCGAGCAAGGGCCTCGGCTACGGCTGTGCCGAGGCGCTGGTGCGCGAGGGCGTCAACGTGGTGATCGTGGCGCGCGGCGCCGAGGTGCTGGAAGCGGCCGCGAAGAAGCTGGCCGAAGTGGCCGGCGGCTCGGGCAACCCGTTCGTCAAGCACGTGGCCGCCGACATCACCACCGAAGCCGGCCGTGCAGCGGTGTTCGCGCTGGGCCATGACTTCGACATCGTCGTCACCAACGCCGGCGGCCCGCCGCCCGGCGACTCCGCAACTGGGACCGCGAGGCGTGGATCAAGGCGGTCGACGCCAACATGCTGACCCCCATCGAGCTCATCAAGGCCACGGTGGACGGCATGGCCAAGCGCGGCTATGGCCGCATCGTGAACATCACATCGAGCTCGGTGAAGTCGCCCATCGACATCCTGGGGCTGTCGAACGGCGCGCGCAGCGGCCTCACCGGCTTCGTGGCCGGCGTGGCGCGCACGTCGGTGGCGGCGCAGGGCGTGACCATCAACAACCTGCTGCCTGGCGCCTTCGACACCGACCGCCTCAAGGGCACGATGGCCGGTTCCGCGCAGAAGTCGGGCAGGACTTCGACACCGTGTGGGAAGCCCGCAAGAAGACCATCCCGGCCAAGCGCTT
Organism: Ditylenchus destructor; assembly: GCA_022814885.1. Taxonomy (NCBI): domain Eukaryota; kingdom Metazoa; phylum Nematoda; class Chromadorea; order Rhabditida; family Anguinidae; genus Ditylenchus; species Ditylenchus destructor. Next base: position 12,134 of record JAKKPZ010000820.1, on the reverse strand, counting down.
CGGCACGCCGGCCGAGTTCGGCGCCATCTGCGCCTTCCTGTGCAGCATGCAGGCCGGCTACATGACCGGCCAGAACATCCTGGCCGACGGCGGCGCCTACCCCGGCACGTACTAGAGCTCGCCCCCAGGCTGCGCGCACTTCGTGTCGCGCACGCCTTCCCCCTGCCGGGGGCAACACCTGAAGCCCGGCAAAGCCGGTTCCTCGGTGTTCGCTTGAAGGGTCCGTCCTTCGCTCAGCGCCGCGAGGCCACCACGATCCCGCTCACGATAAGCAGGAACGCCGCCCCGTGGTACCAGTGCGGCGGCTCGCGCAGGAAGGCCGCCGACAGCACCGCCGCGAACAGCGGCGTGAGGTTCATGAAGATGCTCGCCCGCTGCGGCCCCGCGCGCTGCACGCCGGTTGCCCCAGCAGCGATACGCCACCACCGCGGGGCCGATGCCGATGAACAGCATCGCCGCGATCAGCGGCCAGCCGAGTTCGAGGTGAGCGGGCGTCAGCGTCCATTCGCCTGCGGCCAGCGCGCCCGACCAGGCGAGGCCGAACACCAGCTGCGCCATCAGGAACGCGGCCCAGTCCCTGCGCACGGCCGCCGGCTCGTGCGTGCGCGCCAGCAGCCAGCTGTAGAAGGCCCACGCGATGGTGCCCAGGATCATGTAGAGGTCGCCCGGCACCAGCCGCAGCCCGAGCAGCTGCCGCCATTCGCCGCGGCTGAGCACCAGCAGCACGCCCGCCATCGACAGCAGCGCGCCGCCGATCTCGCGGCCGCTGACGCGCGCGCGGAAGAAGAGGGCGCCCACCGCGAGCATCCACAGCGGCAGGCTCGAGCCGACCAGCGTCACGTTGATGGGCGTGGAGGTCTGCAGCGCCAGGTACTGGAAGGCGTTGTACAGGCCGATGCCCAGCAGGCCGAGCACCGCGTAGCGCTTCCAGTGCGCCCACAGCGGGCTGTCGCGCCGCAGCACCTGCGCCGCCAGCGGCAGCAGCAGCGCGAAGGCGATGACCAGCGCACGAAGTTCAGCGTCAGCGGCGAGACCAGCTCCCGCACCATGCGGCCGACCACGGCATTGCCGGCCCACAGCAGCGGAGGAACGAGGAGCAGGAAGACGGTGAGGGGAGCGAGGCGCTGCGGCTGTGTCTGCATGGGCGCCGACTCTACCGGGCAATGATTCCCGCGCCGTCGCCGGAAGCTCAAACATGGCAGGATGCCTGCCCTACCTTCAATCCCTTCCTTACCTTCTTTCCAGAGCGTGGAGACCGCAACGATGAAGAGCAAAGCCGTCCGTATCGACCGCCATGGCGGTCCCGAAGAACTGAAGATCGTCGAGGTGGAGGTCGGCGAGCCCGGTCCGGGCGAGATCCGCATCCGCCACAAGGCCGTGGGCCTGAACTTCATCGACACCTACCAGCGCAGCGGGCTCTACCCGTTCCAGATGCCGCTGCAGCTGGGCATGGAAGCCTCGGCGTGGTCGAGGCGGTGGGAGAGGGCGTCACCCACCTCAAGGCCGGCGATCGTGCCGCCTACGCGAGCCAGCCCCCCGGCGCCTACAGCGAAACTGCGGGTGATGCCGGCGAAGAACGTCTGCAGGCTGCCCGACGACATCTCCTTCGAGACCGGTGCCGCCATGATGCTCAAGGGCTGACCACGCAGTACCTGCTGAAGAAGACGCTGCCGGCCGAGGGCCTGCAGGCCGGAGACTTTCATCGTGTTCCATGCCGCGGCCGGCGGCGTCGGCCTCATCGCATGCCAGTGGGCCAAGGCCCTGGGCCTGCAGCTGATCGGCACAGCCGGCAGCGACGCCAAGTGCAAGCTCGCGCTGGAGCACGGCGCAGCGCACGCCATCAACTACAGCACCGAGAACTTCGCCGCCCGCGTGAAGGAGATCACCGCGGCAAGGGCGTGAAGGTGGTGTACGACTCGGTAGGCAAGGACACCTTCGAGGGCTCCATCGACTGCCTGCGCCCCTTCGGCCTGCTGGCGATCTTCGGCAACGGCTCCGGCCCGGTGCCGCCGGTCACCTCGGCCTGCTGGCCTCCAAGGGCTCGCTCTACATCACCCGGCCCACGCTCTTCACCCACATGGCCACGCGCGAAAGCACGCAGGCGATGGCCGACGACCTGTTCGCGGTGGTGCGCAGCGGCGCGGTGAAGATCCCTATCGACCAGCGCTACCCGCTGGCCGACGTGCAGCAGGCGCACCGCGACCTGGAAGCGCGCAAGACCACCGGCTGCACGATCCTCACGCTCTGATTTCCGAGCCCGCCGCGCCGGCCTTGTCCTACCGGCGCAGGGGTGTCATGCCTTCGACTTGTGCCACGAGCACTTTGTAGCCTGTGGATACAACGCAGAGGCATAGATACCCCATGACCACCGTTCGCACCTTCATCGTCGAAGACAACCCGACCATCCGCCGCAACCTCGCAGGCACTCTGCGAGAGGTGGCGAGGGTCGAGCCCATCGGCGAGGCGGAGACGGAGGCCGAGGGGTCGCGATGGCTTTCGAGCAATCTGGCGCAGTGGGACCTGGCCATCGTCGACCTGTTCCTCAAGGACGGCACCGGTTTCCGCGTGTTAGAGGCCTGCCGCAACCGCAGCCCCTCCAGAAGATCGTGGTGCTCAGCAACTACGCCACGCCCGACATGCGACGCAAATGCGTGCACCTGGGCGCCGATGCGGTCTTCGACAAGGCCACCGAGATCGACGACCTGATCGACTACTGCCAGCGCCGCCGTCAGGCGCAGTTCAGTTCGCCCACGGCACACTGAAGCGCCGTGGTGGGCATTTCCGGCCCGCCCGGCAGCGATGCCGGAATTCGCCGAAAATCCCCCTCCTGAAGGCGCGAGGAGCACGCGCCGGGCTCCGCAAAGTGGCGACCAGATTCATGCGCGGAAATCACATCTTCCCCTGCTGAGTCGGCCCGCGCGCCTGCAACGCGCGTGGCGTTCGTCCCGAGTTGCAACATGTCCCGCCCCCGTTTCCTTCCCGACAACTTCACCCTTGCGCTTCTTTCGGTCGTGACCCTGGCCAGCCTGCTGCCGGCCAGCGGGCGCATCGCGCACTTCTTCGAGGGCTGACCACGGTGGCCATCGGCCTGCTGTTCTTCCTGCACGGGGCCAAGCTGTCGCGCGAGGCGATCGTCAACGGGCTCATGCACTGGCGGCTGCACCTGCTGGTGTTCGCGAGCACCTTCGTGCTGTTCCCGGTGCTGGGGCTGGTGCTCAAGCCGATCCTGCTGCCCGCTGGTGACGCCCGAGCTCTACACCGGCGTGCTGTACCTGTGCGTGCTGCCGGCCACCGTGCAGTCGGCCATCGCCTTCACCGCGATGGCCAGGGGCAACATGCCCGCCGCCATCTGCAGCGCCTCGGGCCTCCACCCTGCTGGGCGTGTTCATCACGCCGGTGCTGGTCAACCTGGTGGTGCTGCCCAGCGGCGGCCATGCGGCTTCTTCCTCGCTGGATTCCATTGGCCGCATCCTGCTGCAGCTGATGGTGCCCTTCGCGGCCGGCCACCTGCTGCGGCCGCTGATCGGAAAGTGGATCCAGCGCCGCGCCGCGGTGCTGAAGTTCGTCGACCAGGGCTCGATCCTGCTGGTGGTCTACACCGCGTTCAGCGCGGCCGTGATCGAGGGGCTCTGGAAGCAGGTGCCCGTGCATGCACTGGTCGGCCTGCTCGTGGTGTGCGCGGTGGTGCTCGGCCTGGCGCTGAGCCTCACGACCCTGCTGGCGCGCAAGCTGGGCTTCGACACGGAAGACGAGATCACCATCGTTTTCTGCGGCTCCAAGAAGAGCCTGGCCAGCGGCATCCCGATGGCGAAGGTGCTTTTCGCCTCGCACGCGGTGGGCGCGATCGTGCTGCCGCTGATGCTCTTCCACCAGATGCAGCTGATGGTCTGCGCGGTGCTGGCGCAGCGCTATGCGCGGCGCGGGCGCGACGAGACTTCGCTGCTGGAGACCGCCGGGCAGGCCAAGTAGGCCCGGGCAGGACGTTCGGAAGGCCGTTCAGCCCCGATCTTGCCCAGCCGCGACTCGCGCAGCCGGCTGGGCGCCAGCGCCCCGGCCGACTCAGGATCGGATACGCGATCGAGCAGATGTGCGAGTTGATGCGCTTCAGGTCGCTGATCAGGTCGATGTGCAGCGAGCTGGTCTCGATGCTCAGCGTGGTGCGGTCCGACAGCCGGTCGAGGTGGGTGGTCGCGTAGGCCCGCTCCAGGTCGCGGAAGCGCGCCTTTTCCTCCAGCAGCTTCTGTGCGTCGCGCACGTTGCCGTTGAGGAACACGCTCATGCTCAGGCGCAGGTTGGCCACCAGGCGTCCGTGCAGCTCCACGATCTCGGCCATGCGGCCTCGAGAAGTTGCGCTGCGGCCGGATCTTCTTGTCTTCGACGTCGATGATCACCCTCGATGATGTCGCCGATCTGCTCCATGTTGATCGTGAAGCTGATGATGTCGGTCCAGCGGCGGCTTTCCTCCTCGCCCAGCGCCTCGCGCGAGATGCGCGTCATGTAGTACTTGATGGCCGAGTAGAGCTCGTCCACCGTGTCGTCGAGCTGGCGCAGCTCCTGCGCCAGCCGCAGGTCGTTGTGGCGGATCACGTCCAGGATGCCGATCAGCATGGTCTCCCCACGTCGGCCTGGTGCAGCGCCTCGCGCGCGGCGTTGGAGATGGCGAGCGAGGGCGTCGACAGCGCCGACGGGTCGAGGTGATGCGGCCGCGTCGTGCCCGCCGGCTGCTGCGGCTGCGGCAGCAGGCGCGTCACCAGCTTGGCCACCAGCTGCGTCAGGCCGATGAAGCCCACGCTGATCACCACGTTGAATGCCAGGTGGAAGAGCACCACCCCGTGCGTCTGGTTCGGCAGCTCGGGCTGCACGTAGCGGATCCACAGGCCGATGAAGGGCGCCACGATGGCCACGCCCAGCGCCTTGAAGAGCAGGTTGCCCACGGTCACCTGCCGTACCGAGACGGCCGACTTGGCCGTGGTCAGCACCGCCAGCAGGCCGCTGCCCAGGTTGGCGCCGAGCACCAGCCCAAGCGCCACGTCCAGCGGCACCACGTTCGAGCTGGCCATGGCCGCCACCAGCAGCACCACCGCGAGGCTCGAGTAGGCCACGATGGCCAGCACCGAGCCGATGGTGATCTCAGCAGCACGTCGCTGTTGATCGAGGCCAGCAGCGCGCGGATGGCCGGCGAGGAGAACAGGGGCTCGGTCGCCTCCACCACCAGCTGCAGCGCCAGCAGCATCAGTCCCAGCCCGATCAGCACCCGGCCGACGCGCCCCGCCACCGTGGCCGAGCGCGTGATGAAGAGCACCACCCCCACGAAGATGAACATCGGCGAGAGCCACGAAAGGTCTGCCGAGAACAGCACCGAGATCAGCGCCGTGCCGATGTCGGCGCCCCGCATCACCGCCAGAGCCGCAGGCAGCGTGACCAGCCCTGCCCGACGAAGGAGGAGGTCATGAGCGAGGTGGCGGTGCTCGACTGCACCAGCGCCGTCACGCCGATGCCCGAGAGGGCGGCGGTGAAGCGGTTGCGCATGCTCTGCACGAGGATCTTGCGCAGGTTGGCGCCGAACACGCGAAGAACGCCGGTGCGGACCAGATGGGTGCCCCACACGAGCAGGGCCACCGCCGCCAGCAGATTCAGGAGGTGCTTCATGGAGGTCGGGCTCTATCCTTTCTTTTCGTTGTTTTCGTTTCGACCCCATTTTCCACAAGTAGGAGCTTCAGTCGATCAACGCTCCGTTGTCGTGGAAAGGGTAGGGCCCCTCGAAGCTGCCCGAGGCGGCCAGGTGGGTGACGAGCCGGCGCCCGCGGGCGGACCAGGCGTGCACCCGGAACGATGGCGGCTCCAGCGTCCAGGCCGAGTCGGCGTCGGGCGCCAGGTCGAGGCACACCTGGTGGGCCTGCGCCGGCGAGGTCGAGGCGATGGTGCCGCCGAAGCGCACGTCGATGGCGCGGTGCAGGTGGCCGCAGATGATGCGCTCGACGTTCGGGTGGCGCGAGACCAGCGCTTCGAGCGCCTCGGCGCCTTCCAGCAGGCCGATCTCGTCCATGTGGCCGATCAGCGTCTCGAAGGGCGGATGGTGCATGGCGATGACGACCGGCTCGCCTCGGCAGGCGTCGAGTTGTGCTTCGAGCCAGGCCAGGCGCTTCTCGCACAGCGCGCCGTGGCTGGCGTGGGGCACGCAGGTGTCGAGGGTCAGCAGCCGCAGCGCGCCGACACGCACCGAATACTGGATGAAGCCGTCGCCGTCCACGCCCAGGTAGGCGTGGCCGGAAAGCTGCGGCGCAGCTGGTCGCGGTCGTCGTGGTTGCCGGGCATCAGGTAGACCGGCATGGTCAGCGGAGCCAGCAGGCGGGCGAGGTGCTCGTACTCGGCGGCGCGGCCGAAGTCGGTGAGGTCGCCGGTGACGACCACCGCGTCGGGCTGCTGGCGCAGCGCGAGCACCGACTGCACCGCGCGCTCCAGGTACGGGGCCGTGTCGATGCGCCCATAGGCCAGCCGGCCCGGCTCGCGGATGTGCAGGTCGGTGAGCTGGACCAGGATGGTGTTGTTGCGGGTTTCTGCTGTCGTCATGCGATGGCTTCCTGCGACGTCATCAGGCGTTCCGGCTGGATGCGAAGACCCACCGTGTCGCCCGGTCCGAAAGGATTGTCGCGCCCCACGTCGGCCACCAGCACGGGCTGGTCCTGTGCGCGCAGATGCAGCTGCACGCGATCGCCGAGGAAGGTGCGGCGCTCGACGATCGCAGTGCCCCAGTCGAGCCGGGGCGAGCCGACCTCGATGTCCTCGGGCCGCACCAGCAGCGTTGCATGGCTCTGCCACGCCGGGGGCAGGGCAGGGTCGTTCCTCCGAGTCGGACAACGCCCTGGGCGATGGCGTCCTCCCCGCGCTCCAGCCGGTTGACCCGGCCCAGGAACTCGGCCACGAAGGGATGCGCGGGCGCGCGGTACAGATCCTCGCCGCGGCCCACCTGCACGATGCGGCCGGCGCGCATCACCGCGAGCCGGTCGGCGATGGCCAGCGCCTCCTGCTGGTCGTGGGTGACGTGGATGGCCGTGATGTGCAGCCGGCGCAACAGCTCGGCCAGTTCGTCGCGCAGCGACTCCTTGAGCTTGGCGTCTAGCGCGGCCAGCGGCTCGTCGAGCAGCAGCACGCGCGGGCGCACCGCCACCGCGCGCGCCAGGGCCACGCGCTGGCGCTGGCCGCCGGAGAGCTCGGCGGGGCGCTTGTTCTCCAGGCCGCCCAGGCGCACCAGGTCGACCAGCTCGCCGACGCTGCGCTTTTCTTCCTGGGCCGACACGCCCCGGATGCGCAGGCCGTAGCCGATGTTGGCCGCCACGCTCATGTGCGGGAACAGCGCGTAGCTCTGGAACACCATGCCCACGCCGCGCTGCTCCACGGGGCGCTGGGTGACGTCCTGGTCGCCGAACACGATGCGGCTGCCCGCGTCGGGCGACTCCAGCCCGGCGATCAGGCGCAGCAGCGTGGTCTTGCCGCAGCCCGAGTGGCCGAGCAGCGCGAGCACCTCGCCGGCTTCCACGCGCAGGCTGGTGGGCTGCAGGCCGCGCGTGCCGTCTGCATAGGTCTTCGCGCAGTTGGCGATGTCGATGGGGATGCGTTCAAGTTCCATGATGTTTCTGGATCAGGTTTGCAAGGTGCTGCAGGCCCCACAGCACCGGGAGGATGACGGCGAAGAAGACCAGCGTGTAGGCCGATCCGATCTCGATGCGCATCGAGGCGTAGCTGTCGGCCAGGCCCACGGGCAGCGTGCGGGTGAGCGGCGTGTGCAGCATCCAGGTGAGGTTGAACTCGCCCACCGAGAGCGTGAACACCATCAGGCTGCCGGCCACGATGGCCGGGAACACGGCCGGCACCAGGATGCCCATGAAGCGCTGGCGGAAGTTCGCGCCCAGCGAGCGCGCGGCTTCCTCGAGCGCGAGCAGCTCGTCGCGCTGGAAGGCCGAGCCCACGGTGCGCACCATGAAGGGCAGCGTGAAGACGATGTGCCCCACGAGGATGAACGCGAAGCTCTGCCGGAAGGCCGTGAGCTGCCCGTAGGCGAGGATCAGCGCCAGCGCCGTGGCCAGCCCCGGCACCGCGACCGGCAGCGTCAGCAGTTCCTCGAAGATGCGGGCGGCGCGCGAGCGGCTGCGCGCCAGCGCATAGGCGCAGGGCACGCCCAGCAGCACGGTGCCGGCGACGCAGGCGATGGCCAGCGCGAGCGACCAGCCCACGGTGCCGCCGTAGTTCTCCCACACCTCGGCCAGCCAGCGCAGCGTGAAGCCGCTCTTGATGCCCGTGCTGTAGTTGTTGACCAGGCCCGCCATCACCGACAGCAGCATCGGCGCGATCATGAAGAGGCTCACGATCAGCGTCACCGCGAAGAGGAAGGGAGCCTTCGGTTGAGTGTTCTTGCGCATGGTGCGAACCTCAGCGTGCGACGGGGTTGGCGCCGAAGCGTCGCGCCATGAAAAGCACCAGCCAGGTCACGACGCCCAGGGCGATCGACAGCGATGCGGCCAGCGCGAAGTTGGCGTAGTTGGTGAACTCGTTGTAGATCGTGATCGGGATCACCTCGAACTTGCTGGCCAGCGTGAAGGCCGTGCCGAAGGCGCCCATCGAGGTCGCGAACAGGATCGCGCCGCAGGCCAGCGTGGTGGGCGCCAGCTCGGGCAGCCACACGTCGCGCGCCACGCGCAGCCGCGAGGCGCCGAGCGAGCGCGCGGCTTCCTCCAACTGCATGTTCATCGACTCGGCCGCTGCCGCATAGGTGGCGATGGCGCGCGGGGAGCGAGAAATACAGGTACGCCAGGAACAGGCCGAGCAGTCCGTAGGCGAAGGTGATGCGCTCGCCGAACAGCGTGTCGCCGATGTCGGCCACCACGCCCTGGCGTCCGCCGAGCAGGATCACGAAGAAGCCGATGATCACGCCGGGAACGACAGCGGCAGCGTGAGCAGCGACAGCAGCACGCGCTTGCCACGAAGGCGCGGCGCGCGAGGTAGATGCCCACGGCTGCGCCCAGCACCAGCGTGGCCAGCGTCACGGTGACCGAGAGCACGACGGTGTTGACCATGCTCGCGAGGTAGCGCGCATCGGTCAGCACCGCGGAGTAGGTGGCCCAGCCCTTGCCGGCGGGCAGCGCCAGCAGGCGCACCACCGGCAGCAGCCAGAAGCCGCGAAGAAGGCGGCCGCGGGCGCGACGCAGGCCAGCAGGCGCCAGCGCGGGTCCAGGCGTTCGGCACGTCGGAGGCGCTGGAGGCGTTCATGGAAATGGCTTGCGTCATCGCGCGCGGCATCCGCTCAGCGGACTTCCTTCAGGTACTCGTCGGAGAAGGCCTTCTGCGCGGCGGCCATGCGGCCGTAGTCCACGCTCTTGGCACGCGCGTACTCGCTGGCCGGCAGGAACTGGGCCTCGATGTCCTTGGGCATGGCGCTGGCGCGCACCGGACGCAGGTAGGCCTTGGCCCAGATCGCCTGGCCTTCGTCGGACAGGGTGAAGTCGAGCACCTTCTTCGCGTCGGCCGCGTGCGGGGCCTTGGCGACCAGGCTCATGACGTAGGGAACGGCCAGGGTGCCTTCGCTCGGGATCACGAAGGCGACGTTGGCCTTGTCCTTGTACTTGGCGCGGTAGGCGTTGAAGTCGTAGTCGAGCAGGATCGGGATCTCGCCCGAGACGACGCGGGCATAGGAGGTCTGCTTCGGCACGATGGGCTCGTTCTTCTGCAGCTTCTTGAAGTAGTCGATGGCGGGCTGGAAGTTGTCCAGCGTGCCGCCCATGGCCTGGTTCACGGCCACGGCGCCCACATAGCCCACGAAGGCCGAGGCCGGGTCCAGGTAGCCCACCAGGCCCTTGTATTCGGGCTTGAGCAGGTCTGCCCAGGACTGCGGCACGGGCTTGCCGCCCAGTGCCGCCTTGTTGACCATGAAGCCCAGCGTGCCCGAGTGGATGGTGAACCAGTTGCCAGCCGGGTCCTTCAGGCCGTCGGGGATGTCTTTCCAGGCGGCCGGCTTGTAGGGCTCGACCAGCCCGTCCTTGGCGGCCTGCACCGCGAAGGTCACGCCGAGGTAGGTGACGTCGGCCACGGGGCTGGCCTTCTCGGCGGCCAGCTGCGCGAGCGACTGGCCGGAGTTCTTGTTGTCCGGCGGCACGGTGATGCCCGTCTTGGCCTTGATGGCCTTGAGCTGGGTGCCCCAGTCGGCCCATTCGGTCGGGCAGTGTAGCAGATGGCGGTCTGGGCCATGGCGCTGCCGGCTGCGAGCGTGGCGGCGAGCAGGCCGAGGCGGGCCAGGCGGTGGAAGCGAAGAGACATGATCGAAAGGCTCCTTGGATGGATGTAGGCAGGTAACGGGGGGTCTTGAGGGTCAGGAATTGCGGCGTTGTCGTCCTGGCTGTCGTTTTCGTTCTCGTGCGCCGAGGCGCACGACTCGCCGTCTCGAAATGAATGCGCAAGCAGCAGGCTCGCGTCGGCCTGCAGCGCGGCGCCGCTGGCCATGGCCTGGATCAGCAGTTCCACGCTGTGGCGGCCGATGTCGCTGTTGGGCTGGGCGATGGTGGTGAGCGCGGGCGTGAGGTCTTCGCCGAGCGCGATGCCGTCGAAGCCGACCACGCTGAGGTCGCCGGCACGGAAAGCCCGCTGAGGTGCGCGGCCCGGATGCTGCGGATGGCCAGCAGGTCGTTCGAGCAGATCAGTGCCGTGGGGCGGTTGCGCGCCTGCAGCTGCTTCGAGAGCGCATCCACCGCCCGGTTTCGACGAAAGCACCTCGATCAGCGCAGGCGGCGGCAGGCCCGCTTCGGCCATGCCCTTGCGAAAGCCGCGATAGCGCTGCTGCGCGCGGTCGGAGGCGGCGAGCGTGCCGCTGACCATCGCGATGCGCCGGTGGCCCAGCAGCACCAGCCGCGCGACCGCATCGGCCACCGCGCTTTCGCTGTCGACTGACACGCAGGGGTGCGCGGGGTGGCGGTTGTAGGCCAGCACGTAGGGCACGCCGGCCGCCTGCAGGCGGGGCAGGGCGGCGAGTCGAGGGGTTCGACACCACGAGGATCAGGCCGTCGACGCTGCCCGCGAGCAGCAGATGCACGGCGCGCTCCTCTTCTTCGATCCGGTAGCCGGTGGTGACGGGGATGATCGCGTAGCCCCCGGCGATGGCCGCGCGCGCGATGCCTGCAGGCATTCGGCGAAGGTCGGGTTCAGCAATGTGGGCAGCACCACGCCGAGCACACGGCTGCGCTGGTGCGCAGAGTGCGGGCGCTGGCGTTCGGCACGTAGTTGAGCTCGCGCGCCACCCGTTCCACCAGCTCGCGCGTGGCGGGCGTCACTTGTCCGGAAAATTGAAGGCGCGCGAGACGGTGGCCACCGAGACCCCGGCTTTGGCTGCAACGGCTTGGATGCTCATCGTGCGGTGCTCATGTAATCGTTTACATTGAACCGCGGCAGTATGACTTTGTTATGACATGGCGAGAAAGCGGGAGAAACCCTCGGCTTTCGCGGGCAGTGCGGGCCAAAAGAAAAGAGGCCCCGCGGGCCCTTGTTCTGGATTTCGGTGAGCGTTACTTGCCCCGGCGGACCCGCCGGATCTCGTCGACGATCAGGCAGATCGCCCCGAGCGTGATGGCGCTGTCGGCGCGTTGAAGGCGGGATAGTACCAGTTGCCCGCGTGGAAGCTCAGGAAGTCGACCACATAGCCGTGCATCATCCGGTCGACCACGTTGCCGATGGCGCCGCCCAGGATGCAGGCCATGGAGAACGAGAACAGCTTCTGCCCCGCGTGCGACTTCAGCATCCACACGATGAACACCGCCGCGCCCACGCCGATGGCGGTGAACAGCCAGCGCTGCCAGCCCGAGTGGTCGGCGAGGAACGAGAAGGCAGCGCCCGTGTTGTGGGCGCGCACCACGTTGAAGAAGCTCGTGACGTAGGTCGCGTCGCCCAGCTTGTAGTAGCCCAGGATCAGCGTCCCTTGGTGAAAATGGTCGATGATCACGATGATCACCGCCAGCCCGAGCCAGGGCCAGATGCTGCCGCCGCGCGAACGCGAGGCGGACGACATGGAACGGGCGGCGGCCATCAGGCAACGCTCCGCGATTCGCCTGCGCCGAACAGGTTGCTGGTGCAGCGCCCGCAGATCGTCGGATGGG
>JAKKPZ010000819.1:0-15918 GCA_022814885.1 Ditylenchus destructor | reverse complement strand
GGCTGATTAGGTTACATAGTGCCGGACAACTCGGATATTCGAAGCAACTATGGCTTCGTTGATAAATCACGTGACACTCTATTTTGATCGTCTCGAAAGTTCAAAGTTTAACTTGAGAACCAAGGCAACATCTTAATCAAAATGGTAGTTTTAAGACTTGTCAAAATTTTTCCAAAATTTCATGTTGATAGAGTGAGCATTGATAAGTGAATAAAAATTCGGAATAAAAGCAAACAATCTGAAATGTTCACTCATCCTTTTTGATCACCATTTCCCTTTTAGAAAAATATGTACAAAATAAGATTTTTTTGGAACATAATTAAGCCTTTTGGTACAAAAATAATGCTTGCTTAACACAATATTAGATTTTCGTATTGTTCACAATGTTTTATATAAAATACAAGATTTCGTTACATTTTATTGCGTATAATAATAAGTGGTCCACTATGAGTTAAAGTTTAAAAATGTGTTGTCGAAAAATCGTTTTTGGTAATTTTTTCAAAATTCATGTAGGAGTGTGATATATACTAAAATATTCCTAAAACTTTTACTACTTATGCTACACATGGAAAAAATTAAATCGTTACCCTTGCAAAATAAGGGCTAAAATTTAAATGGTAATTTTGACGGCAATTCAAACACCCAAGTTGAGGGTGGACCACTTGCGAATTGTCGATAATAAGTTTTTACAAGCTAAACTACAATAACCACAACATCAGCACCTGCAAAATACAGATCGCAATGCTTTACAATATAATTAAAGCTCCGATAACAGAAATATATGTAATAAAATAGGATAACTAACGGAATAATTCCTGAAAAACAGGTTTTTTTAATCATTGGCAGAGTTCTCATCGCATAAGGAAAATATAATAAAATCGTCATCAAAACAGACGCTATATTTCAACGACCTGTGTTTCTCTAGGGTTCAATGCCATACGTAATGAGCTGGTTGAGGATTCGCTCTGAAAAATAAGTAATTTAATCGTGCAATTTAAAGGGTTAATACAAAATATTTCTTTGGGATTGGTATTTTCTTGGCGCTAATTTCCTTTTTTGACACTAATTTCAAACTTTCGTGCCGTGGTGCCACAAAAATCATTTCGATGAAACTGACCGTGAAGACTGGAATGCAGGCTATTGAGATTTTCTCGATGCTTGGCGTATAATTCGTGCATGTTTCGTCCAAAAGCAACACTGGAACATCGTAGTAAAGCGGTTCACATCGAAAATCGGGAAAGTGGTCACGGATTAACTTGCTATTCCTGGTGTTACATAGACATTTACTTTCCCGAATCCGTTTGGGCAAGCGCTAAATAAGAAACCTTTAGAAATATAAAAGCAGACATAATTGGGAACTGATAATTTAGACCGGTGAGCCATAGTAGCCAAATCCGTGAATTTGGCTACTACTGCCTATTACTAGATAGGAGGATAGTTTCCTCACCATTTCAAATTTCGAAATTCACGTTTAAATTCGCGCCTATTTATAAAATCGAAAAGGGTTTGGTTACTTTGGAAGTCGGGTAATTAAACCGAAGACGTTGGCTGAGGACAGAGCTTTGTGTTGGTTGTGGGTCGATTTGGTGCTATTGTGCGGCGCACAGAAAAGACTGCAGGGACAGGCAGAGCGCAGAGAAGCTGGTTAGTTACCACTGCCTTTCCTTTTCTCTCTTCAGAGCAAAGGCGACGAAATAGTGTGGCCAGACGGTTAGATTTTGACTATAATGTTGGTGTTTTGACCAAATGGCGCGAAAAGCTATTAAATGAAGAAACTATCCTCCTATCTAGTAATAGGCAGTATACTTATAAGCAAAATATTGAATCATTTCAAACTTCTGTTTTTGCAGTCACAAACAGAATCCGAAATAACTTGAAGAAAATTTTTTTTTTAACACTATTTCATCACTAGAAAAAAAATTTACTATACCATTTAAAGATGGTCTTAAATTTTTCAGTTTCTCTATTTGGTTCAAGACCAACACGAAATCATCTGGACTTGGTATTTTTAAATACAAATTTTATAGACAAACCTTCTCATTAACGTTGTCCTCATCTCGAAATCCACAGAGCGCTCTCATTTCAATGGGCATGTCTGGCGATATGTCCCTATGCAATTGCTGCATATCAATATTTTCTACGGTGGAGTCTGAACCAATACACATATTGTTCTCGAATTTGATGTAATCATAATTCTCAGAGGGGCTTGCGCTAGCCCGCCATAGGCCCCTTTCAAGTCCAGTAACCATGTGGAATATTGTACGTTTCATTTGATAATGGCTGTTTAGAGCCGCGTTTGAGCATACCGGGAGATTACGAGTTACCTCTGATTCGTCTCTGAAATATTCCGTTGTCAATTTCATTACACGAAATCTATTAGATGTAGACACAAAAACCCTACCTCTTGGAACATGGAGCCAGTAAACCGAATCCGGTTCGCTCCATGTTTGACTCTATGTTTTCAAAAGCCATTTTTGTTAAAGAATGTTGTCATCTGGTAGCCTTTTGGGCGAGTGGTCTTTCGGCAGTAAAAATTTGATTTTCATAGGTGGTTTTCAGCTGCTTGGTGAGTGAATTAGACATTGACTTCTGTCCTTATTTCCAAGAATTTAAAATGAAGAAAATGGGCGAGATTTGATATGATGATTTTGTTAATAAATTTAATTTCAGAATGTCTCTGTTACAAAAAGTTTGCGCGGTCAAAAAGGAATTCTGGGACTTATATGATTAATTTATAATAATTTGCGCCAAGAATTGGTAACCTTTAAATAAAAAAATGTCGAATTCTGTAAGCATCGTATTAATTTGAAAGTAAAACAAATCGGACAGGTGGCGCTTACTTTGATTAACATTGTGTTTTGATGGATAGTATTTTGGTCGATACCATCAAAATATTCAGTATGAAGATTTAATATTAAAATAATCCTTACTCACTCTTTTTGATGAAGTATATTCCTCATGAGGTTAACCAGAGAATTACTCGGCATGAGAAACAATAATGGCTTAGCTTGGCTCTCTTCCATGTCGTCGGCTTTTATGACTTTGAATTCAATCTTTGTTGCATGCACAAATATCTATAATGTGAAACGTATCAAACATATTTTCCAATTGAGTCAAAAACACTTACAATGAGCATAAAGAAGGCAGGTAAAATTCTATACATATGCCTTAAAATGTAAATACAGTCAACTTCAAATAATATAAATGCAGAAAAAATATGGAAACAGCGCGTAATAAAACACATTGAGGCACGTCTTGGGTTTACGCCTCTTCAAAATCATGGGTAGTACGGCATGATTGACTTGGTTTTAATCTGTTAATCACCACTGCCATCATTTTTCTAAAAACATAAGAACGATGATTCACATATGAAACGATCTCGTCAACTATGATACTAAACATGATTTTGAAGGGGCGTAAACCCGAGAAGTGCCGATTATAACGGGAAGCCGTCAAAATTCTCCCCAGTAATAATCCCTCCCCATTGGCGATTTTTGCCGTAATTTTTTTCTGGAACGTTCTAGAACAGTGGGCAATAGCTCAAATAACAGCAAAGTCTCTGGGCCGTCGATTAAGCCCATGCATCCTGAATTTCAACACAAACTCATCGCGATATGATGATTTTTATCACAATTTTTAGAGGTTTTGGAAAGCGTAAAAATTGGGATAAAATCCCTCATAACTCGATGCGCTTGTGTCAAAATTCAGGATGCATGGGCCTACGGGATTAATCGACAGCCCAGAGACTTAGCTGTTATTTGAGCTGTTCCAGAATGTTCTAGAAAAAGTTATGGCAAAAACCGCCACTGAGGGATTACGACCTAGTCTACCAAGAAAATATATTTGGAAGTTACTGTAAAGCTGCAAATGGAATTGTATATGAATTTTTCAGGAGTACGTTTCGATCGCAGCATAAATTATTGAATTATTTATTACTAGCGGGATATGGTGCCTGCGGCACCGAAATTATATTACGCGCCTCTTGCCTGCAGCCCGGCTTTGCCCACCCTCGCAGCGCTTCGCGCTGCTCGTACGGGTGAAGCCTTACGAATAAAAATACCCCTAAGGATGCACCTGGCAAAAATTTTGAACAAAAGTGTGACATACGGAGAATAAACAGCTCGAAGGATGCACGTTTGAAAAAAGAAATAAGCACGCCTAAGAATGCTCTCCAAAAACGTGGAACGTACGCACGTGCGGATATCACTAACTTACTATCAAGATTGCATGGGCGGTAGGGTTAGTTCTATGATTTCCTGAGATGCACCTGCTGCTTATTTTACATGTTAATGAGAGAAAATGCAACAGAATTAGAAACTTAATTAGTACAATAAATTAATGCCAATGTATTCGAACAATGATACGATGTTGCTTGGAAATCGTTCCAAGAAATGCCGATAAATAATTTATAGTCTGATTCTATTACGATTTATGAAATATTTATAATTCAAAAGTACGCAGCAACATTCTGGCAGAACTAATTGACAAAGTATACCTGGGAGAAATCATACTTCCAACAAGAAAAGAGACTTTGGTTCTTCATTTATCATTCTCAGAATTTGGTGTCCCACGCGTAAACCACACACGACGGAAGTTGAGCGACGATTTTAACCGGAGTTTGGCATTGAAATTGGAAATGTTTGAAGTATAAGGTTAAAATATATTGACGTTTAGTCGGGATTAAATTTATTTTGGCTTCATTTTCCGGGAGTAGTTTCGAAAGAGTATATCATTGTTCGCATACATTATTCTTGGGATTAATATCTGTCATCATCAGACATAATATATACTTACATTAGAACGACCACAAAAGGATTTATTATTTCTCATTCTGTATGCAATCTCTAACAGTCCGGAAGAGAAACTGCAGAGATCGCTTCCTCTTTGGGATTGCCCAACATTCTAGGAAATTTTTAATGGAAAGACTGTAATATAATTCATGGAAGTCGGACTTAGAGCAATGAATTTGATTTGTAAGGAAATACCAAATTGCATCAAAAGTTTAGCTAAAGATTTTGGCTTAACTAAACAATTTTAAAGTATTGACGAAATACAATCTACCCTCGATTTACCGCACACTTTTTACGCCGATTTTCGAATAACCGAAGTGCGATTTATCGAAAGTGTGGTATATCGAGACAATTTTATATGGAAAAAATCATTCCATTGCAAAGTTGTGCGGATAAACGAAGTTTCCTATATTTTCGTCATTTTTTCAAAATATAAAAATACTTTGGATTCCTGCCAAAATAATTTTAAATTTTTTACTAAGTTTTGGACGATTATGCAAAATTTTTGGCCAGGTTGGCAAAGATTTTGCAAAATTTTCGAAAAATTTGGTCAAAAACAAACAAATTTTGTATAAAAATTCAAATTTGCGCCAAACAACCGAACATTTTTCTGTGTTCTTTCTTCATGCCGATAAACGAAAAATTTTTGCTTGGAAAATTTGACTTTGGTTCTGCAAAAATCAGTGCGGAACATCGAATTTATCCGCACAAAATGTGGATAATCGAGAGAGTTTTGTATGGAAAAAATCCGTACCAGCCAAATGTGTGCGGTAAATCGAGAGTGGACTGTAACACTCGATTCTAAAGGAATTTTCTTTATTTCCAGTATATTGAGCATTATTGTATAATAGCAAATTTTTTCATTGGAAACTACAAACAATGAGCGAAATAACATTATTCTTGAAAATGAGAAAAAAATCGGAATTTTTGCTAAATCATTCCAACTTTAATGGAACTTTCGATGTTTCGAATTGCTGGAAAGCTTTGGTTTCCCTCTTCGGTGCTTAATCGAGTGATAAATAACCTGCTTCATGATCGTAAACTAATTAGAAGATAGTAAATAAGATAGCAAATTAAAATCACTTTTGTTACTAAAAAGCGGCATTAGATAAGCCGAATGCGCTAAGTCGATTATGATGCTCCAAAAATGTTCGCAAGAAATGATACGAGTTTTTAGCGCAAGGAAAGTGCAAACTTAAAGTGACCGAAATAATGTCTATGTTGGTCAATTAATCGCGAAGTCTAAATATAAACAAAACCGACGCTGATTATTTTGACAAAGCCCGAGGCAATATTTTTCATGAAAAGGTAAAAAATTGCAGTAATAAATGATGTGGTTTGTTCTGGATGTTTGTTTTGAGACGGAAACGTGTCTTTACAGTTTTGAGAACAAAGAGCCAGACATCAAAGTAATCTATTTCCTGAATTGACTAGTCTCAGAAGAAAGCAATTCGAATATATTAAACAATACTCCGAATCCTAAATACTTCCCCTTAACATAAATAATTAATAAATGATTTTGCCTCGTTTGTTCCTAAACATTGGACTCATTACATCGGGATAAAAACCACGTTTCCGCGTTGAATAATTCATAGAATAAAAGTCGCAATTATTTCATTCTGGCATATAAAGCGCTCAATTGACTATAAGGAAACGAAACAGAATTTGTGCTGAACCTTATACCTTTGGCATATATAATATGTCACATTATAGGAATAAATTACAGAATTCCACAGATAATCAGAGCTACAATAGTGCGTCTTATGACCGCTTCTTTTGCAAGCGTTGTTTCAAATTGGGGACGTTATGAGGATCATCCTTCCGACTTTTAGCGACTCTTGACAACGTGAAAAGGACTGTTTTATTCAGAGATTTTTTTGCCAAAATTTGCCAATTCTGCGCAAATTTTTTAAACCAAAGTTTTACCTTGCGATAATGCGAGAAAATGGTTAGGATTAGTAAGTGAAATTTCAGTTCGGTTCTCTCTGTGATATTTTTGGATTATTAAACAATAAAACAATTTTGGGATTCTCATGAAAATCTGATGATCGATCCATTAAAAAAATGTTCGGATAATCGAACTTTCCGACTAATAAGCATTTGATTATTGGCGAAAGAACTTTCCAAACACTCGAACACAATTCATATTGCAAAACATTTCTTTCACCAACGATTTCTCATGGCTCTCAGGTTTCTCTTTTCTGTGGTGAGAGTACCCTCTCGCTCTTTCCTATTTTAGTCAAATATTGTTCAGTTCTTGCGACTGTTTTAATAAATAATTGAACATATTATTGAGTCGAATGCGCCCTATTAAAGTTTCATTAATAATACTTGAATCATAAATTCAGCGATAATGAAAACACATGCTCAGACTATGGAAAACTTTTGTTTGACTATTTTAGTATCAAGGTGGTACATTTTTAAGTAAGTAGATAAAGACTGAAGAAATTATGTTTGGCAAAGTTAAACTATTGTCCTACTTCCTACTTTATAGGAAAGGCACAATTAAAGTACATTGGCATATATATTGCAAAGGCGAAAAGTGAGTAAATCTTTCATTTGAGTACTGTTAATGCGATTCAAGTGTATAAAATATTGGTACAGTCAACCCTGGGTTATGTCCCCCCCCCTCACGGGGCGGACCTCGGGGGCGGGGGACTTAAACCAGGGAGGGACATAACTCAGGGTAGCTCAAAAATCGACCAGAAAGTCCACTTTTTAGCTGTTTTTAGCTATTTATAGACAATATCTGCTATTATGCACACAATATAGACATTTTGCTATGTTTTAGATTACAAAATCTAGAAATTTGTACAATTTTTGATAAAAAATGACATTTTTTAACCAAAAATGTCATATTTTCAACAAAAAATTGACACCGAGAGAAAAAATAACCGTAAATCGGAATTCTACGTAAAAAATCAGCCCTAGAGGATACATAGTACCTTTTTCGAAAAATGCTACTTTTTTGGTCTAAAAGTGAAATTTTTCAGGAAAAACCGAAATTCTGGTGAAAATTATGGACAAAATCTACAAAATTCGTTCAAATTTCAAAGTTTGGCGCATTTTGGCGTTTAAATTTTTTAAACCAGGGACTTAACTGAGGGAAAAGTCTCCTGGGGATCGGAACAAGGAGGGACATAAACCAGGTAGGGACTTAAAAAGAGGGACATAACCGAGGTTTTTTTATAAGGGTTTCCATACATTTCTGGCCGTTCCAACTAAAAGAGGGACTTAAACCAGGGAGGGACATAAATGGGGGAGGACTTAACCCAGGGTTGACTGTATAGATATTTACATTCCATTCCGCGAAATTTTAAAGATATTGCTCACTTTTGGGTCGCACTAAAATCTTGAAAATATAATGTCTTAATTTTTTGCCACTTTTGGCTCATTCTGTACAACGGAATTCAATTATTTTTGTGCGTTTATTTTTACGCTAAAGTAATATTGAAAGGTAAATGACTTTTGTACAAGGTACAATGTATATGTTAACTGGCGCCTTGCGTAAGCAATCGGCAATTCATGGGAAATATACGTGAATAAATGAGCAAATAAAACTACGCGTCCTACTCTAGCGTAAACTTGTGTCTTTCTTATGTCTATGTTGACTGAACTCACAATCAGAGAAATGATACAGTCGTCGACTAGCGCGTCGTCGACTGAGCCTAGACATGCTGACTATACTCGTCAGATGTCACATGAAAACTGATGATTTTTATGTAACAATCAGTTGACAAATGCGAGCTGAATTTTACGTGTGTATTTCGGCCGACAAGGCAAGCAGTGGGGCTAGACCAGGTAAGAGCATATGGATGACGACGACTATGCTTGACCATGTCAAGGAGTCTTGTCTGGTGATATTTTCAGGACTTAAAGTGGTATAGTTTGAGTGTGATGATCACGGAAATTTTGACAGATGTATATTTTGCTGACAGAAAAAAGTCCAGTTTTGAAATTCGAGAGCAGTCTCGACAGACAATTGATTTCTGGCCATCAGAGTAGAGTGTATATTTCAATTTAGGTTTGCTTTTGCTTTCTTGCATTGATTTGTGACGAAAATAAGTCTACTCCAAACAACCATGGTATGATTTACCAATACTTAAACCGCAGGAATATTCCTCGTCATTATCAAAGGCGTCCATTTTCGGATAATGTCCTTCAAATTTATCATGGAATATTCTTACATTCTGCTAATTGTCTTACTTTTCCCCGAGTTTATTTTCGCTCGTAAAGCTCAATTCTATGGGAAGTTGGTCAATCACGATACTGGAACAGAGGTTGATGCATCCCATTATACCCTCAAAGTGTCGCGGATGGAGGAACAGTGGACAGAAGATCCTAGCGGAAATATGACACTGCAAGGCCGGCCATTTATCGGTGAGTTTTTGTTTTCTCATTCTTCGCTCTCTTGAGCAAAATTACAATATTTGCGCATTGAATTTTAAATGTTTTATCCCTTTAAAGGGAAATTCGGCAAACTTCATTTACACAGGGTAAAACTTTTATTCATGAAATAGGGTAAAGCTAAATGCTGCCTTTAAATAATTGGTTTAGAAATTCCCACAGAGCCAGGACTTTCTGAAGGGAGACCACTTATATATAAATTGCGCAAGCCTAACTCTGTGTTTGAGTATACAATTCAAGAAGAGGAAAAGAACTTGCCAAAACGGTTTTTTGTACACATTTATAAGGTAGGAAAATGTTTCATAAAATTAAAAACCGTCTATTGATGAACAATATTTGCATGTCATTTTAAATTTTTGTATCCAGATCACGAATGAGGAAGCAAAGAAAAAGTCAAAGGACCAACTATTGCCTTTCCTGGTCAAGACCGTTATCGTAAAGAAAAGTGAGATGACTCCAGCGAACTTAGCAACGACTGCCCTTGGTAAAACTGATATAAACTAATCTAGAAATTGTGAATCAATTCCTATTCTATGCCACGTCGGCGTTTTTTGCCTGGTTTTGTATCAAAAAGTGTGACAGGCCTGTTTTTGTCCGGGAAATCCGACCTACCCCCCTAAATCGACCCCGGGGAGTTCAAATCCGGGCTCAGATTTTGCCTGGTCCCGCCACGAAAGTTGGGAAAATCCCATTTTTGGTAAAAAATGGCCAAAAAATGACCTTTTTTTGATGCGTTACGTCAAAAATAATTGCAGATTCGGACTCAGCGCATCAAAATACCCCTAAAAACACATTTTGCTGACATTCCAAAAAAATTTCATTTTTTGGCCATTTTTGACCATAGGGGGTACCACATGGATTTTGAAAAAAATCGATTTTTTGAAAATGTGGAAAATTTTTCTGCAATGAGTGCTTTTAGGGGTAATTCGATGCGCTGATTCCGAATCTGCAATTATTTTTTTCATATCACGTCAAAAATGGCCGTTTTTGGACGATTTTTTCCTCTCAAGTTCGAACCCCAGGTCCGTCAATCAATTTTTTCTCGCGAAAATACCAAATTTTCTTAAAAATAACCACATATTCTTGCTTACCGGACCACAATTGATTAAAAATTTGCAACTGCAAAATGAAATACCATCATTACTAATTTTCTGGCACCATTTTGTGACAATTTTCGCCAAAAAACGTCAAAAAACGCAATTTTCCCAACTTTCGTGGCGGGACCACCCACGATCTGAGGTCAAATTCGGATTCGCCGTATCCGAAATAGGGTATCTACCAAAAATCCCAGTCCATTTCGGACATACTACTTCACTTTTTCTCGAAAATACACGAAAATGGCCATTTTTGGGCAAAAAAACCGAAAAAATGTCGAAATGGTCGCTATTGAGTTCATAGGTTTGAAAATTTATGAAAAAGTAAAATTTGAGGTGTTGCTCGATCATACTGGACAAGTGAAATATTCATCTCTATTGTTATTATTTCTAAATCGGGTCTCAAAGTTGGCTCATTTTACACTAAAAAACGCAAAGTATACCAACTTTGAAGCCCAAGATCTCAATAATAACAATACGGACGAATATTTCACCCACCAGGTATGATAGAGGAACACCTGAACTTGCTTCCTGGCAAAAAAAATCTTTGATAAGAACTCATTTGATTTTTGGCTGAAATTGGCCGTCACGCTTTTTGATACAAGAAACGCCGACGTGATGCAACATACCATTTGGAATATTTTCTTCAAAAACATGTTCTATTTGATTGAGAAAATAAGACTTGTCAAAAATATAATATTTGTGAGTATGTATTCTTCTACTATACACAACATAATTTAGGTGCTGGTAACAACGAACTACCAATTAACGTCGGCTATGGTGACCTTAACATAATTCTACATGTTGAGCTGATCAATGGTATACAAGAGGTCAACTACGATGAATACATGATCAAATTGAAGGCAGTTGGGCACAGTAGCAATCAAAGTATGAAATAAGGAAGTACTAGTTTTTTTGCCCGCCCCTACGGGGCTGGAGCCAGCCGGCGCTGGAGCCAGCGCCGGTCCAGTCCGGCGTTCTTGGGATCAGTCTAGCGTTCTTGGGAAGTCCAGCATTCTTGTGGCCGGCCCGGCTGAGTGTTAGCCATTACTCGCGAGTCAGCAAGTCCGGCGCTTTGGGTCAGGTCAATTAACAGATGGGGCAGTCAGAGAAAATAATGGCTTGAACTGACATAAATAAGCACCCCTAAGATTGCACTTGAAAGTGTAGGCCTTTGATCCCCATATACCTTTTGTGGTAACACCATATAGGTAATGATTGGATAAAAGTTTCAAAAAATTGGCTTAAAGGAATAAAAAACATGAAGTCGTATTGAACAGGTTAAGAACTTATTGCTGTGGTTATTTTTTATACCTTTACACTATAATTTTAGATTTCGAAGGTATAACTTGGGCGTCGAATTCGAAGCAATGCATCCGGCACATTAAATGGAACATGAAGGGAATATCTCCCGAAGAAGCAAGCAGTGTTGTCGTAAGCAAAGCTTCGGTAAGTGCTTACGAAATGAAACACTTATCGTAAAGTAAAACAAGAAAATACACTTTTATGAGATTCCTAAGCGTGTTAAATATTTTCAGTCGGGCGTTGTAACTGAACGTCTCACCTACCATCATAAATTGCAACCTATGTGGCATGGAGATAGAATGGGCAACACGGTCGACTATAAAATTCAAGTCAACGTGCCGGAACCAATCAAAAATGAGTGGATGCAAATTATAGAAGAGGCCGTCGGTGTAGCAAAAACGAGAAATGCACACAAACGCGCGGGAAAACGCTAAAATCGATTACAACGAATTATGATCAAAGCAACTTTTGAAACCATGCTATCCACAATACGACATCAAATATCCAAGTTTTGCGAAGTTTAGCATGTTTCAATTACTGCATATTTTTTATTTCTAACTCAGAGTTGTATTCTTCGGTGTAGTTTAGAATCCTTTTCGTCGGGGTACGCTGTCAAACAAAACTTTCTTGCATTTTAATTTCGGTGCCACGGAACTAGCAAATCGTTTGAAAATAAAATGAATTCCTAAATGTATAATTTTGGATGTATAGTGGTGATAGCAAAACAAATCCTCAATGAGGACAATAAAACGAATCTTCTAAGAAGGAAGCACGCTTAATAATCGCGTCACAAATTCGAAAGGCGAGTATCTGATTCTGACCAGAACATTATGTTAAGTCCGAAAAATGCATTTGTTTGTTTTGGGATAGTCCATTTTTATATTTCCTATCGGCTTTTGGTCTAAATTTGAGTAATCTTGAGATACATTTTCACTTTTGGGGAAAATCCAAAAGCAGACATTTTTGTATTTTTGTCATCCAATTTCATGATATGGAATAGGGTGCCTGAACTTTGAAATAATGAGACACTCACATCAAAACCAGTGGCGACCCTCACTTGTCAGTGAAGGAAAAGAAGACTTCAGAAATGACATCAGACGGATGATATTCTTTTCCGAAAAGGTATTGCTAGTTGTCTACAGGGTGGCCAAAAAAAAGGAAATTTGTTTAAATGCTTGTAAAATAGCGACAATGTAGCGATACGGCGAACGGTTTTTTGTGTATTCGTTGGGAGACTTGTACCTGTCTAACAAAAAAAAGATCTCCCCGAAATCATGTCGAAAACCTAAAAATCCGAGGGGTCAAAAATCGCAAAAATCGCCTTTTTTGCTGGGTTTTTTGCAGTAAAACTGAAAAGTCGCGAACCAGAGGCAAATCGTCTCAGACGACCATACCGCTGAAGAAAAAGTTGTTCAGTTGGTCGAATACTTCCCGAAAAACACAATTTCAGCGAGAAAAAATTTTTTTCAATTTTTTGAGTTTCATGTGGTCCCCCACATGGTTCAAAAAATCGATTTTCTAAAAAGTTCCGAAATGTTTTGGCAAATAGTGATTTTAGGGGTATTTCGATGCGCTGATTCCAAGGGCCGATCTTTATCAAGTGCTCAGATGCTCAGAATCTCTAACCAAAAAATGTCTGGCTCTCTCATAAATAGCGTGCTCTCTCTCAAAGTGTTTGTCTGTCTGATTAGAAAGGAAAAGAAAGGAAAGGAAGCGGCAGTGGGAAATAACCGGGCAGACACATATCTTCTCTGCGCTCTCGTTCTGCAATAGTCTTTTTGGTGCGCCGCACAATAGCACCCAATCGACCCACAAACAACATAAAGGGCAGACGTCTAGCAACGAGTGTTCGGTTTAATTAACCAACGTGAGGAACTTAAATGTTTCTCTTATAAATTTTGGAAAATCGTCTGAGCATATGCTCAGACGAAAATACGTCTGAGCAAATTAACAAAGCATTTTCATTTTCTGAGCATTCTGTGTCTAACACAAAATAAGAAGAGAGATGTGAGAGATAAAATAGTGACGCGTTGTGCAATTGTGAAAAGCCAGACATTTTTCGCTTAGAGAATGCTCAGATCTGAGCATCTGAGCACTTGATAAAGATCGGCCCCAAATCTGCAACAAGATTTCTGATATCGCACAAAAAAGTGACATTTTTCGGCGAATAATGACCAATTTTGTCCAAAAATACGATTTTTTGGTCATTATTCGCCGAAAAATGTCACTTTTTTATATGATATCAAAAATCTAAGTGCAGATTTGGAATCAGCGCATCGAAATACCCCTAAAAACACTATTTGCCAAAACATTTCGGAACTTTTTAGAAAATCGATTTTTTGAACCATGTGGGGGACCACATGAAACACGAAAAATTGAAAAAAATTTTTTCTCGCTCAAATTGTGTTTTTCGGGTAGTATTCGACCCACTGAACAACTTTTTCTTCAGCGGTATGGTCGTCTGAGACGATTCGCCTGCGGGTTCGCGACTTTTCAGTTTTACTGCAAAAATCCCAGCAAAAATGGCCATTTTGGCGATTTTTGACCCCTCGGATTTTTAGGTTTCCGACATGATTTCGGGGAGATCTTTTTTTTATTAGAACCGTACAAGTCTCCTGAGCAATATACAAAAAACCGTTCGCCGTATCGCTACATTATCGCTATTTTACAGGCATTTAAACAAATTTCCTTTTTTTGGCCACCCTGTAGATGAACGGAAACCTAGTCACTTTATCTTACGGCTTCAAGTTTTATATCGTTGTAGAGAGAAATTATTGACAACGCCAATTCAGCAACAATACAATAAATTATATAGGACGGAGCAAGAACATATCTTCTTATTTAAATTTTTATTTGCACCACCATACCTTCTACAGTATTATGTGAGCGAATTTTGGAACCTCTTTTGAACGCATTTTGTTCCAAAGCGAATGCATTAATGTTGAGAGATGGGACCGTCTCCCTCTCCATCTGCCAACACGTGGCTTAACCCGATAATACAAACGTGGTTGCAAAAACCACTTACCGTAAACTCTCTAATAGTAAATGTGTTGTAGATATTTTGGTGGATAAAGTAATTGAAAATTGTCAATCCATCCACTAGGAGGAATGACAATGTGATTTAAACCGTCTAGGACGGCGTGACAAGTATATGGTATGTAGCAGGGCTGGGCGAGCTTTGGATTTTCCGATTCGAGCTTCGAGCTGGCAAAAAAATTTCGAGCTTCGAGTTTCGAGCTTCGAGCTGCCAAAAACACCGAGGCTCGCGAGCTTCGAGCTGGAGGAATATTTTTCTAAGGCGATTTTTTCAAATTTTTTTGTCATTTTTTTCATTTTCTGCCAGTTGTTTGCAAATTTTTAATGCGCTTATTATGTGTTAAAAATTTGACGAAGTAAGACTTTTTTGGTATTTATCTATTTTTTCGTGTTTTGGTTTATTTTTTCAAATTTACAGCATTCTTAGGGTGCATTGTCGGTAAAATATTGCAAACTTACGTCTTCGAAATCAGCGCCGCAGGCGAAAATTGTTCAATTTTTGCCGATTTTATGTAAAAATATGCACTAATTTTGACACGTTTAGATCACATTTTATACTTTTAGTTACCACAACACAAGAAACAACTTTACCCAAAACCAAAAAACAGCGCCGCAGGCGGAAATTTTTCAATTTTTGCTGTTTCAATATAAAAATTTGCATTATTTTTAAAAAACATAAAGAAAAACGGTAATGAAATAGCGCCGCAGGCAAAAATTTTGCGTGAAAAAGTTGGATATTCACAAATAATTTCTAAAAATTTTCTTCGGCCGCGCCCTCTCGGGCACGGCCGACCAAGTGCATTCTTAGGGGTGCCTAGCTCGAAGCTCGGTTTTTTTGGCCTCATTTTCGAGTTTCGAGCTTCGAGCTGCCAAAAACACCGAGGCTCGCGAGCTTCGAGCCTCGCCCAGCCCTGGTATGTAGCCTCACCGAAGTGAGAATTACAGAACGAGCCCCGAAGGACACGAGTGTCACCGCGCAAATAACCGAAGTTAGATGGGTTAGGCATAAAGACAGTAAATAATGTGAACAGAAAATATTGAAAAATGAGTGAAAATTTGAATTCATTGTTTCGCCTATAAGCTCTGGCAATGAAATTCTATTGCAAAAGATAGTCCAAAAGGGTTTAGGCATCCTCAGAGAGATAACTTTGACCTCGGGGATATAATTATTCAATCGAGGTCTAAAGGCTTGTTCTCAATAGCGGTACCGATGCCGATACCGATGTGTTCACAACCAACGCGACCGATACCGATGAAAATTGACCTCCGTCAAAAAATCGCATTTT
>JAKKPZ010000818.1:0-15932 GCA_022814885.1 Ditylenchus destructor | reverse complement strand
AAAAATTTAAGTTTCACATTCAAGGCACTTTCATAGGAAAAAGTCTAGGAACTGACTTGACTGCGTGTGAAAGTGTTGATGGTAAAAATTTTTACTCTACAAAAGCCTCCATTAAAATTTTCAATTTGGCATAAACAAAGAATTTGACATAATAAGGTCTGACCGAATTAAAGTAAAATGAGCAATTATAGGGTCGCAATAATGTTATATTAATAAAATGTGTAAAAAACCGTTCCTTGTTTCGGCAAAAGCATAATATGAACATAGAGCATAGCATACCGAAGACGGCAGATGGAATGGCTTCCACACATGTTAAAAACGTCCTACCACCGTGACTCTAAATTCGCAAACATGAATAAAGGTCATATGTATGAAATAATGACCATTGCTATCTCTGCTAGTAATACTAATTTGACAATGATGAGTCAGCTTTCTTGCTAGAATTTTCCACGTTTTGATTTGTTCGAAACATATCCGCATGTTTCAAATATTTTTCTTTCTCCTTGTTCGGAAAATTTAATTTTTCTCTTTAACCAAAATATGGGGAAAATACCGTAAATCCTCCAATAAGTCCCCTCCCTCAATTAAGTCCCCCCCTCAAATAAGTCCCCCCCTAGACCCCCAACGAAAAAATAAGTCCCCCCCTCAAATAAGTCCCCCCCCTAAAATGGGTATTTTTCCAAATTTTTCCAAATTTCAAATTTTTGGCGCAATTTCAAATTTTCTGGGGCGAAATTGAATTTTTTTGCAAATTTGCTATTTTTACAAAATTTTGTCAAAAAATTGAAAAATTTGCTAAAAATTGCCGAAAAATCGATCAAAAATCCAAAAAATTCAAATTTTTGGCCAAAATTTTTCGGCGCCAATTCAAAATTGGTTTAAATTTTCAAAAATTTTCCCAAATTTTGCCAAAAAGTCCCAAAAATTTTCGCGCCCCGCCTAAGGCGGGGCGCGAAAATTTTTCGCCGCGCCTTCGGCGCGGCCACGAAAATATAAGTCCCCTCCCTCAATTAAGTCCCCTCCCTCAAATAAGTCCCCCCCTAGACCCCCTACGAAACAATAAGTCCCCCCGGGGACTTATTGGAGGATTTACGGTATATGAAATAACTTTAAACAAAATTCACCGATCAGTTTATGTTTTTCCAAAAAGGATTGCGCAAATTCATCAGCCAGGAAGTCTGCCACATTTTCATATTCTCCATCTTTCAGTGCATTCACGATTTCATTTATTTCAGCTTTGTTTTCATCTTTTAGGAACTTCTTTTGTGATAGCCTTGTAGCTAAGTATTGTAGCCAGAGAAGAGTCGTCTTCGGACAGAATGCGTTCCATTTACCTCTGAAGACAATAAATGTGGAGCAAAGTTTTCTATATGTCCACAATTTCTACAATTTCTACATAGTAGAATATTTCGTGATTAAGAATTAGACAGTGAATTAACTCACTCGTGATCATTATCTATGAGAACTTTCATGGATCGATACACGTCGTATTGCAACTGCTCGTGAGGCGCGTCACTTACTGAAGTAAAAAGTTCGGGGTCCTGTGCCATATCCATGTAATGGAGAGTTCCATCATCTTCAATAAAATATTTACTGTGCCGGAATTAATAGTTATGATAAAGCAAACCCTGCTCCATACGCGAAAGCGTGTAATCGATGATGCTTACTTGGACACCATAACTTTTCAAACGGATGACGTTACCGTGAAGACGAAAGCTAAACTTATAAATATTCTTAGGTATGTCAATCTATGAACCATTTATCGTCAAGTTTATGAAAAGCAAGTGCATTGTAAGTAAGAGATAGAATAGATAGAAGATTCAGCAATGTAGTTCACAGCAAGTTTGAGATACGTTTTTACTTTTAAAACTATTTCAATACTAACGCCCTGTGAAATAAAAACATCTCATCACATGTGTTCCGCTAAAGGGAACAAGTAAGTCATGTGCTGGAATACATCTCAATATATTTAGATTGTATATTATTACCTTATTACATTATCTGCAGCTTTCATCAATAGCAAATTTCCTTCATGCAAGTCCCTGTGTTCAAATTTGTGTGCGGCCTCTGCTACGGCAACTGCGTATGCTGTTTGAAAAAAACAGATAGAAGATACTGCCAGCCTATTCTAGGAGCCTGAAATAATGGTATCGAAATATCAACAAATATGCGATTCGTCCTGCTAACACGAGGACTTAGGAGCTAACTACACTTTTTCAATTTTTGTTTTATTTTCCTTTATATTAAAAGGATTAAATATATTAAATAGGATAAATGGAATTTGGCCAACGTTACTATAAATAGATGCCAAGGAGTGGTCGTTACGAAACCGATAAAAGTCCGTCAACTTGTGAGAAATTTCCCTTTTTGCAGCAATAGCGGAACAAAATAAATGTGTAACAAGCATCCAATAGCCATAGGTTTTTCTGTGATACTTTTAACTGGTTCGGAAATTGTGGGATCACGTAGTATAGCAAATGATTGCCAAATCATTTCCAGCTTGCTTGTGCAAATTAATATGTTATGGTTATATACACAAGAAAATCGTATATTCATGCTGATAAAGAATGAGCAAAATACTACCGTCTGTTCTTTCATATGATGTTCCAAGGATTTCCCTCCATCTGCGAAACTGAATACAACGTAACGTTGTTGTGCGTCATAGTTTCCTGGGAATGTATTTTCCGAGCCTTTTTGTTTTTTGTATTTCTTCCATGGTTCCAGTAGTTGTCCTGCGTATTTGCCTAGAAAATACGTTATTTAACCAAATTTTCGACATAATGCATATAAAATAGCGATAATAAAGAGGAAATAGATAAAAGACGTTCCAAAAAGTTGAAATAGCTTATAATAATTGCGACGCTCTTTAAATTTTACCGTAAACAAGGCGACAAAAGTTCAGTTTAATGAAGCTGCTCGAGCTGTGTTGTTCACCGGAATTCAGTTTCGACAATGCCTTCCCAATAGCCACCTCTGACAATAGCATATCAGGTCCGGGCATTAGATTATTGATTTCGTCTTCTGTTTCGTCGTACCGGAACGGGACTACCTGCATGTCAAATTTATATCAATAAATGTTTCGATGACTGTATAAACGTGTCTATGCAAAAGGTAGACAAAACTCTTTTTTCACACACTACATAAGAAAACAGCATAGCTACAAAATAAGTAAAATTTTACTTTCCAAACCTCAGCCTTATCGTTTTTGGTCACCCGATACACATCTGCATAGCAACCTTCTCCAAGTTTAGTGATTTGGTTGCTGAAACAAAAATTTCGTGTAAAAATAATAAGAATAGTTCATGAACTAAGTAGCGTCATTATAATACAATAACTACACTATGTTTTATTACCGTTCCATTAGTCTCATTCAACATTTCACTAAACTTTTTTGATTCAAACTAGCGAAGAACAACTTTAGGCACTAAGAAGCCACGGTACCATCTATTTATTCCAATCGCGTCTCATATATGCAAATATACTATGAATCGAAAATGAAAAGTTGTAAATGATTTTCTAATAGTAATTTAACACTGTAATGCTTCACCAATTTCCGATGAGTATTTCCCAGGTAATAGTTTCATCGCACAATTCCGTCAACTGATCCATTGGATTTTCTACAATCAAAGTCTCGTCCATGCGGCCTATCCATGCGGTTGTTCGTTTTGCCTAAACTAAAATTGCAGTTACATAATTGGCTTCTCATATATGATGCACAGTAGGCTAGCGCAATTATTTTTCACTTTGCTATTTATATATTGTATTTATAAAGCCTACTATTTTCGACGATTATTAAAACGTAAATAAAAAAAGACGCGTATTAAATAAATCTGCAATAGTATAATACATGTCAAACCAAGTATAATATACATAGATCACCGTTGTGTATATGTAAACAATGTATATGACTATCCCAACAACTACATGCAAGACAGCAACTAACAATATATAGACATGATATTAAATTTTTCTTGCAAAATGGATTCTAAATAAAGTAGTACAGAGAGTTAGAAGCAATGGCTTACGGTTGTGTTTAAAAGGAGACGTGTGTCAATTGCCGTATCTGTCACCCAATCTGGGGAATCAACCTGAAGTAAAATTTCACTTACTACATAACTTGATAATTTATACAATGTTAAGAAGACTAAATTGAAGCCTATAAAATTTGTTTGTGCTCTATCAATCTTTGTATAGTAAATGGTGAGCGCCGAAAATTTATAAATTTTCCATATTTTCTTAGTTCTTCAACTATTTTGTGACTTAGTCGTGAGTACTCTACCGTCATGTAAAACAATTAGACAATAATTATAAACAAATCCCCACCATCCGGCTCTTTGTTTTATCCGTACCATAACGTTGTCTCAATACCTCCAAGAAGTGCTTGTTGTAAATGCCTGGTGGTCGACTCATAGCGAAATACTCGACTGCGTCTTCGACGACAAAAAAGCATACTTTCACAAGATAGGCGCAAATGAGAAATCCAGTTCTGTTGTAGCCGTTGATATCATGCACGACAAAAATTCCTTTGCCATTCCCATAAATTCTCCTAAATAATTGCGGGGCTCACGAAAAAAAAGGGGCGTGGCCTGACCTTTAGGGGGTAAAAAACAGGGGGTCCAACATGCGAATTTAAAAAATTTTTTTTCTGGGCGTGTTTTATCACCGAATGGGAGCCCCTGAGCATGAAATCAATGCCCCCGGCTACAACTTTCTATGGGGGAGGGAAAATTTACAACAAGCACTTCTTGGAGGTATTGAGACAACGTCATACTTTCACAAGATAGGCGCAAATGAGAAATCCAGTTCTGTTGTAGCCGTTGATATCATGCACGACAAAAATTCCTTTGCCATTCCCATAATCCTAAATTATTTTCTCAAACTGGTTGAATGACTCAGAAAGTTTGAACAGAGAAAAGTTTGACACAGAAAATTTGAACAATGTAAGGCCCCTATTGAGCGCCCCTTGGATAGAGCGGGAATGAAATATATACAACCGTGGATTTCTCAAGAGCAATTAGGTATATCCATTACTATATATCCGTTACTGTGAGTAGATTTATATCTGCTTTGGAATTAAAAATTAAATTGAACTGCTCCAAAATATGGACAATTATAAAAGTGCTTGAAATTATATTGATGGCTTCGGAAAACGTACAGATAATCGCTGATTGACACATGAAATAAATTCTTGGGTTTCATTTCGTGTCGGTGGATCGTATTGATTTCTTCTGTCCGGTGAAAGCATAACGGATTTCCAGCCTTCTTTGAGCTGAAATAACACTTACTTATCAGAGAATTATCGAAAAAATAGCTTTTTTGCAAAATGCAATTATTACATCTGTTTCAGCGTAAAAGCGATACATCGTCAAATTGAGAATGATTCCATTATTTCCGGCAACGTGTTCATTCTCGAAGAAATGTTTCAGCGAAAATCTGTCCTTCATTGGAACATCCATACTGTCAAAGAGTGAGTCATTCAAAGGGGCTTTTATAGGCAGAAAGAAGACCGAGAAATCTGGTTTTGGTTTTCCTTGAATCAGCTAAATGTGTTAAATGAGCTTTTTATATACTTCCAGCAAATGATGTTAACAAAGTTCAATGGAGTTTCTAACGATATATTTTTTTACGGTGGGAATGGAGATGTATAATAAAATATATAATTATTGAGCCGATCGCAAAATGCATATCCATCTTCGGTTTTGTCTCAATTCCCCAATTATCGCGCTCTTTTTCTGGCGTTTTCTGTTCCGAATACATTCTTTTTTGCATTGTTTTGCTAACTAACAGACCGCACCTCACAACTGACTGCTATGCTAACGAATAATTAGCATTACTTTAAATATTCGCATCTTATTTAACTAAACTTACTCTCGTGCCCATCCGAGGACAAACCAATTCCCATCTTTCAGGCTTTGACCTTTCAATCTAAAACTGTGATGTAATATACAGCAAATAAATTGCAATATAATCAAACCAGTTAACTTAAATGATGTGCGTATGTCTCGCATTTGCGAAATTTGTGAATTTTTATTATTCTGTAATTTTTATGACGTTTACAATCTCAAACGTGGCTATGTAAATTTTAAATGTAACCTAACTTGAAATAAAGGAAACTAAACAAATACTGGTACCGTCTATTATATATACCGTAAATCCTCCAATAAGTCCCCCCTCAATTAAGTCCCCCCTCAAATAAGTCCCCCCTAGACCCCCAACGAAAAAATAAGTCCCCCCCTCAAATAAGTCCCCCCTAAAATGGGTATTTTTCCAAATTTTAAATTTTTGGCGCAATTTCAAATTTTTTGGCGCAAATTTGAATTTTTATTGCAAATTTTACTATTTTTTACAAAATTATGACAAAAAATTGCAAAAATTTGGTAAAAAATTGGAGAAAAATCGATCAAAAATCCAAAAAATTCTAATATTTGTGGCCAAAATTTTTCGGCGCCAATTCAAAATTGGTTTCAATTTTCAAAAACTTTCCCAAATTTAGCCAAAAAGTCCCAAAAATCTTCGCGACCCGCCTTCGGCGCTGCCACGGAAAAATAAGCCCTCCCTCAATTAAGTCCCCCCTCAAATAAGTTCCCTCCTAGACCCCCTACGAAACAATATGTCCCCGGGGGACTTATTGGAGGATTTACGGTATAATATAACGATTTACGACAAAGATGAAACTTCAACACATAGCTTCTAAAAATAGAAAAACATTTTGAAACACAACATCAGTGCATACCGCAAACACAACTACTAACAAATAGGTAGCTTGTCAAAAATGCAAAAAGAATACAATAAAATGACACATTTTAATTAACTTTTCTGATAACTAAATAAAATGTTCCCATTTTTGAGGGAAGAGTAAATATGTTGATTTAGCCTTCCTATGAGTGGATTTCATGGAATTAAAACTTCGTAGTATTAAAACAGACTTTCCTCATGACATTTGCTTACCTCTTCACATTTAAATTCGCATTCGTGCCGATGCTTATTTGCTTTGCCGATAACAAAACGATCATCTTTGTCGTCTTTTAGCCATGTCCATTCCTTCGTGCTTCTCTCTTTTCCACTTTTTGCTTTTCTGGCCATATCCACTTCGATTGCGGCATTGCACTTCCGCACATTGCAGTACATCTTCCGATTTCCACTGGCCATAACATCTTTTGGATAATACACTTTGCCGTTTCTCTCCACATTTCTACACTTTTCGTCCTCTGTGAATTTGTAGAAAATATCCATGGCGTATCTTATTTCCTAAAACATAGAGATATCGTTTCTTTTATGACATTTACTAGGATTTTGACCATCTTTTCTGCCAGATTTTCTTTTCCTTTGCATAAATTTTGATGTATATAAAAAGAAAATGAAGATGAGCTGTCATTGACTCAGGCAACACGGTTTCTGCATGCATTTTGCAATTTTGAAATAAGTCACGGACTATACACATTCATAGTCTGTTGCATAAAGAAATGACTCAAAAATTATGTGACGATGGAGCAATCGGCACACTTTGAAAACAGAAAAGATGGTTACATCCCCAATAAGTGCTTTGTTTCGCATTATATCGACAAAATTATAAAATCAAATGCAAATTGCGCGAAAATATGTAACAAAATAAATATCATTATCGCGCAAGTACGAAATATCACAAAATTTGGTATGATATCATTTCGAAATTATTTCGAATTCGCGAAATATCGAACCGTGTTGAAAGGTTGGCCCACAAGGATGAAGCTCAAGAAGTCAACTCAGAATGATGTCATGACAAATACAAACCAATTTAGTACAATACTTTTTTGTGGAAAGTGACAGCTCAGTAGAAAACAAAGTTAATGCCCAGGATAGGCAATTAATTATTTGATGGTTATAATTTTTTGTAGTCCTGTATACAGGTACATCTCATATATACGATTTCTATAATATGCCCGGAGGGGCATATTATAGAAATCCCGTTATAAATTCTCACGAGATCACATTTTTCTCAACAACATCCAATAAAGCACAGCTTTTTCTATGACATTTTCTGTTGTTGTTTAAAGTGCCAGGTGCGCGGCTTAGGTGCGCGTGGGCTATACTGGCCACAAAGTTAAGCTGTGTCTGTCACATGCATTCCTTTCTCAGTCTCGCTCAGCCTCTATTATTTGTGCTATTAATAAATCCATACTTTGTGTCTTTCACCGCTCCCTGTTGTCAGGATCTAAAAGTAAACAAGTGAGAAAAATTTTTCTGCACCTGCTCTTGAAATAACATGTCAAACAATTTCATTTTCTAAATTACTGCTTTCGTCCTAAGACACGACTTTTAGCAGCCGATTTTATGCTTAATCCTGGATTTTGATACTAGACTTTTATGTGACACATCCGGGATGTAGCAACTTCAGGATTGTCGTGTTTCAAAATTTTTGAGGTGTTATATGGCAGGGTTGTATGGGAGCTTCGGGATCGCCAGCGGATCGGATCTGTAGGCGGGTCGATTCGCAGGCGGCATGTTTACAGACACCTTCCGGTTGGCCGCGCGGGCTGCAGGCGCGCGCGGCAGTTAGGGAACCGCTGATTCCAGCTGCTCGCGGCAGTTCTGCTAACAACGGTACTAAGTTTGGGTTAGTTTTGGGACTATTACAATTATAGTAGTCTTTAATACTATGTCGATACTATAACGCTACCTAGCTTCCATAACTGTTTGATATCCCAGAAATATGTCAGTTTTTCCTATCTCATGAAAAAAATCCGTTCTTTTCCCAAAACATCCGCTTATTTATTGATAGTTCCCTGTTATTCTTCCCACAATGCGTCGCTTAATTAACGTTTTCTCGTGCTTTAATCTCCGCTCTTGTTCAGCGCTATTGATTTAACCAAACATCAAAGATCGTGAACAAGAATGTGTATTGAGTTATGTATGAAAAAGGTTTATTAGAATTAGTCCTCGGCTGTTGGTCCTTAGGGTATTGGCCCTTAGCTGTCACATTTCCGGGAAAAGTGTTTGTCACTTTATTGAATACTCGACTGGTGCTGTGACATAGTAAATACAGGTGGCATTTACCTGAGGTAGATATTATGCAAATTTTTGTGTATTTGTGATATTTAAATCTATATTCTTCCCCTTTTGCAACTTTTAAACGACTTGATAAAAATTGGTGCTAAATTTTTTTCAAAAAGACATAAAAAAGAGAAAAAATAAATTTGTCAATTGTTTGGGGTCCTGAAAAGGGCTATCTTTTGAAAAGGTCATTTAGAAATTCTGGCTTAAATAAAAACAAACCCGCGCCAGCTCCCAGACTCGAATACCTGTACAAGGGTAAAACATTTACACATAAACCTCATACTTTTAGTTCCAACATTTGTTCACACAAATTATTCATTATTATGGAACTAACTTGTATTTACCCTTTAACTTTTTCATAAATTTTGCATTCCAAGTTTCAATTTTCTCTCACCCCAAATCTGTTTGCCCTTTTAAAACGTCGCTATAATCGTTTTAATATGAGACATCAAATGTCACGCTACTACGTTGTCTTCCTTGTGTCTTTCTCGTTTCTCTTGTCTCTGGCACATAATAAGACTCTCTATTAGTTACATACTATTTAAGCAAAAGAAATTAATCTCATACGACTCCCATAACAACTTTATTGCGCTGAATATCATTATGTAATAACTGCCAGTTTGGATCCTGGCGAGGTGTGATTCATTTTCGGAAGAGATTTGTATAAAATAGTGACTGTTTTTTTTTCGTTTTAAGCAATCTAAAGACAGAAAAAGGAGGAGATTTCAAAATTTCAAAAAAATTCCAGTTTTCAGCGGTAGTGCACAAAATTTGTAGTTTGTAGTCAAAAAGCGTTACAGACGCAGAAAATAAGCACCCCTAAGAATGACCTTCCAAATTTTGTGACTGACTGACTGACTAACGAACTCTGGTCGCGTATTATAAAAGATATCTTAACTTAAGATATAACCCAATACCAAGCTTTGGCATCTAAAAATTTGTAATTTGACTCCAGTCTGCCTGATGTAATTTTGGAAAGCGAATGTTCAATATGCAGTCGCGTGAATATTTAATTCGCGACAATTCCAGTTACTTTTTATGCGCTAGCCGTGACTTGGTGGTGTCCTTTTATTTTAATCGCATTTCGTTGTATCAGAAAAAGTGCATTTGGTGTTTCGTAGCATACATCAACACCATTCCATTCTGTTTACTTTGTATTGTTAGACTACAATAGATCGCGTGTCAAAATATGTTTCCCTGTCTTGTATTGGCCATAGAAATATGTCGCATGGTTATAAGATTGGAAGTTTGGTGAAAATGCATCAACATTCCCGTTATGTGACATCACTGTTACATTGATGTTTATTTGGCGATTTGTTGAAGGACTAGTTAGACCTAAAAATCGTATTCCTAAGCCGAACGGGATACGGTAACCCCCCCCCCCTCTTGGCTATCGATCGGTATATTGCATGTCGCATCTCGATTCAAGATTCCCGATTCTCGATTTTCAATTTTTTTTGTCTCAAATGTTCGAATTTTCACGAAAATTCAAGAGTAAAGAGAGAAAAATTGAATCTCGAGAATCTTGAATCGAGATGCGTCATGCAATATACCGATCGATAGCCAAGAGCCTTAGCTTTAATTTAAGCCATTACACATATTTCTAGAATGTTCCAATAAAAAGTTATGGCAAAAGTGGCAAGCTTGGGGGTTTTTACCGTACCCCCATAAAAATCCTATTCCTAATCCAAACATTATCTTTTTAATTTACGGTAAATCTTAGTTTCGGGCAACCTTTTCCTTTGCTTTGTCTTGTAAACTGATGTCTATAGACGGCAAGGTAATGTACCGAAAAATGTTGCAGCAGAGTTTTTTAGGAATGACGTCATTCGCTATTTTGAAAATTGATCCTTACCTTTACTTTGTTTATTCTGACGTCATAGAACAGCAAAGATTTGTTATGAAATTGATGCGTCTGTGGACGGTAAGGTAATGTAAAAATGTTTCAGCCCTTCTTTAGACGATGAAATATGACTTTTCCCAGAATCACATCGCGTCATTTTCAAAATTGAGTCTAACCTTACCTCACAAGGAAGCTTGCCTTGTTATTCACCGACCAAACCTAGCTCTTTTTCAGGAACATATATCTCATGCCATTCATAACAAGTCTAAAAATAAGGAGACAGACCAAATGATGACTGGTACATCGCGTCATTCGAAAATTGTACCTGTGCTTGGTAGAATCACAAGTCCCGTAAATTATCTTTTTAATTTTTTAATTTTCTTCGGTATTATTCCATTATTTTTCTTTCTACACTAACTTTTGGTGACTGTTTGCAATTTTTTACAATTATTAAACCATTTGTAAAAAGCTTGAAAAACAATTGTCGTACCTCTTCCCTTTGCATACCCTTGACTTAAGGTGAAACTAAATACAGTCAACCGTT
Organism: Ditylenchus destructor; assembly: GCA_022814885.1. NCBI lineage: Eukaryota > Metazoa > Nematoda > Chromadorea > Rhabditida > Anguinidae > Ditylenchus > Ditylenchus destructor. The sequence goes on along the minus strand of JAKKPZ010000818.1, from coordinate 4,512 downwards.
GACTGTACGATATTGAATTACATTTTAGTTCAAAATACTCTGGATTCCAGATATTCTGAGCCTTAGCGGAAATTGTCTTTTTTGCAAATTTTTCATGTTTTATTAATATTTTTTATCAATTTTTGCTAACATTTCGTATTTTTACAGCAGTCAACAATTTCTAGTAAAATTACAAACATCTTTTTCTCATTATGCCTGATTCTTGATGATACCGAATACGGTACGTATTGAACGAACCTCGGCCTTTAACATACCTTTGCGATTCAATATTCCGTGAAAGGTTCAGTTAGATTTGAGCTTTGTCTACAAGTTTTGACTACAATTAAGCAAATTTATACTCTGTTCCCAGACACAACAGCATTCATTATTCACATTTCCGTTACCACAATCATTTCATTATAAACGCGAGACTGACGTCTGATTTTTTGTTCTGTCTATGGCAGACACAAAACTGTTATTGTCCACTCAACAATAATTATGAGCGTTAGTCGATACAAATTTACGCTATGTTATTAGCAGTATAGTAGACTAAAATTATTGCTTGAGGTGTTAGGAGCAACGTGAATTGTCTATAGGAATGGAAGAAATTGGTGCTTGAGCAATTCGGAATCGAGAACAATTTTTGCGAATACTGTTATTGTTCACTCAACAATAACTGAGCGTTGTTCGATACAATTTACGCTATATTAGAAGCAGTATAGTAGACTAAACTTATTCCTTGAGGTTACGTTGGGATCAAGATAAATAATGAAGGGGGCACTTGCAAGTGAGGGTTTTCGATGTCAAAAATGGGGCTCTTTTCTGTCATAAATTTACAACAATGCCCGCCAAACTCAAGCAATTATTATGGATTCAACCCCTATGAGGGGGTAAATGATGGGGGGCCTAAAATATGCCCTTTGAAGGGTCTTTACACAACGCCACATGCCAAATTTGTGACAGAAAAAGTTAAATTTGTGACACGACTAGCATAACTTTCATAACTTGGGGTCTTAGCTTCGCTTTCCTTCCCGGAAGAATTTTACCGATCTCAAAAAGTTGATGTTTGGTCAATATAATTTTCAGTTATACTCCGGGGAAATGAGTCAAAACTCGCCCGGATCCACTTTCGTTTCTTGATCCCCGGAAGTACAGTTTCTTATCTCTCCAGGAATCTTTCCACATTTTTTAAAATTTCTCTCTGGTATTCCCCATCCTGAATCCTTGGCAACAGTAATGTCCATTTTGTCTATAAGAATGGCAGAAAATGGTACTTGACCATGATTTTGTTTTTATTCTGTCTATGGCAGACACAAAACTGTTATTGTTCACTCAACAATAATTATGAGCGTAACCCCTCGATACAATTTTACGCTATGTTATGAGCAGCATAGTAGACTAAACTAATTACTTCAGCTTGGAAGCAAATAAATAAGCTCTTTTACTTCCGCCTTCATTCTTATTTTAAACTAGCGAAGTGGGGCCGCTTCGCGGCCCTCACTTCGCTAGGAAGCGGTTAGCGTGCACAGCGGCGCTTCGCGCACCGCCATCAGCGGTCAGATTGGGTTGTTCGGGAGTAAGGGTTGTTCGGGAGTAGAGCAGCATGAGACTATTTCGGGCCTTCGGCCCTCAAGCAGCTGTTGTTCGGGAGTAAGGGTTGTTCGGGAGTATATGTTCTAAGTTCCCTCACATTCCAAGGGGGAGGGTGGGGCGCTCCGCGCCCGACCACAGGACTGGCTCGTCGCCTCCGGCGCCTCGCAATATTTATGGGGCAAGATATGGTCAGGGTGAGGTCGACAGTCGCGGCCTTCGGCCGCTCCTTCTGTCTGGTTTGTGCGTCTGACTAATTTGTGTCTCTGACTGACTTGTGTCTCTGACTGACTTGTGTCTCTGACTAATTTGTGTCTCTGACTGACTTGTGTCTCTGACTAATTTGTGTCTCTGACTATAAATAAGCACTATAGAGAATGCACCTGCCCAAAATTTTGGACAGACGGAAATAAGCACTATAGAGAATGCACCTGCCCAAAATTTTGGACAGACGGAAATAAGCACTATAGAGAATGCACCTGCCCAAAATTTTGGACAGACGGAAATAAGCACTATAGAGAATGCACCTGCCCAAAATTTTGGACAGACGGAAATAAGCACTATAGAGAATGCACCTGCCCAAAATTTTGGACAGACGGAAATAAGCACTATAGAGAATGCACCTGCCCAAAATTTTGGACAGACGGAAATAAGCACTATAGAGAATGCACCTGCCCAAAATTTTGGACAGACGGAAATAAGCACTATAGAGAATGCACCTGCCCAAAATTTTGGACAGACGGAAATAAGCACTATAGAGAATGCACCTGCCCAAAATTTTGGACAGACGGAAATAAGCACTATAGAGAATGCACCTGCCCAAAATTTTGGACAGACGGAAATAAGCACTATAGAGAATGCACCTGCCCAAAATTTTGGACAGACGGAAATAAGCACTATAGAGAATGCACCTGCCCAAAATTTTGGACAGACGGAAATAAGCACTATAGAGAATGCACCTGCCCAAAATTTTGGACAGACGGAAATAAGCACTATAGAGAATGCACCTGCCCAAAATTTGGACAGACGGAAATAAACACTATAGAGAATGCACCTGCCCAAAATGGACAGACGGAAATAAGCACTATAGAGAATGCACCTGCCCAAAATTTTGGACAGACGGAAATAAGCACTATAGAGAATGCACCTGCCCAAAATTTTGGACAGACGGAAATAAGCACTATAGAGAATGCACCTGCCCAAAATTTTGGACAGACGGAAATAAGCACTATAGAGAATGCACCTGCCCAAAATTTTGGACAGACGGAAATAAGCACTATAGAGAATGCACCTGCCCAAAATTTTGGACAGACGGAAATAAACACTATAGAGAATGCACCTGTCCAAAATTTTGGACAGACGGAAATAAGCACTATAGAGAATGCACCTGCCCAAAATTTTGGACAGACGGAAATAAGCACTATAGAGAATGCACCTGCCCAAAATTTTGGACAGACGGAAATAAGCACTATAGAGAATGCACCTGCCCAAAATTTTGGACAGACGGAAATAAGCACTATAGAGAATGCACCTGCCCAAAATTTTGGACAGACGGAAATAAACACTATAGAGAATGCACCTGTCCAAAATTTTGGTACATTTTGGCTATATTTTGTCTAAATTAGTCTACATTTTAGCTAAATTTTGACCTCAAATTCGGATTCCCCGCTTACCCTAATTAGGTACCTGTCTAAAATTAAGCACCCCTAAGAATCCACTTCCCGTGAATCCCAGGTTACGTACATCCCAGGTTACGTACTCACAGCTTTAACTTACTATAAGGATACGCATTTCAGTGGCGCAACCCGGATTTTTTTGGGGCCGGGGTACGTTTTAGTGAAAATGGCCATTTTTTTGGGGGGGGTACCGCGTGGAGGGGACCCCCATTTTTGGGTTTTGGGGGGGGGGGCGGCCGGACCAAATTTTTGCCCAAATTTGCACTGATTTACACCCATTTTTTCAAATTTTCCCATTTTGGGGGGGGAGGTACGTACCCCCGGTACAGCCCCTGGTTGCGCTAGTGACACATTTGTAGCTCTGTATAGTAAATAGTAGGGTTTGCTCCTCGCCGGAATCTCCGTTCCAAGGGGAACTTCTTTCCACGTTCTCCGCTTGCCCGTCTTCCCCGTTTCATTTTACGGGAAATGATACGTACCAGGGCTGTGCGAGTTTGGGATTTTCCGATTCGAGTTTCGGGTTTCGAGTTGGAAAAAAAATTTCGAGTTGAGGAAATTTCCAAAAATTTGCCAAAAATTTTCGCGGCCCGCCGAAGGCGGGCCGCGGGAATTTAAATTTGAATTTCGGCTCGAAACTCGGTTTTTTTGCCTCATTTTCGAGTTTCGAGTTGCCAAAAATACCGAGACTCGCGAGTTTCGAGTCTCGCACACCCCTGATACGTACCCCCTAAGAACGCATCAGAGAAGCAAACAATAAGAATTTTATTTTTTGGAAATTTTTCCCTTGGCGAGCACTTTTCCCCGTTTTTTAAGAAATTTTGGTTTGCCGAGCACTATTTCGCGTAAGCACTCTTAAGGATGAAAAATTATTTTGCGTAAGTACCCCGGTGAATGGAAAAGCCCGTTTCCCGGGGGATCCCTTCCCCGCACCCCTAAGGAAGGGGGTCCCTCCCCGCCGGAGCCAATCACTTCCATCCCCGTTCCTTGGGGGATTGAACCCTAGTAAATAGTTATGTAAATTTATTGTAGCTTACCAAACTATACTATAGTTTTTCCTTGACATCACCGGCCCAATCACAAAATTTGCTTATTATAATTATCAGTTATACGCCAAGGTAATTGGTAAACCCCGCTAGGATTTTAACTCTCGTTTTAGTCATTTCTTGTGTATCCCCGCAGTTATAATTTCTTACTTTTTAAGTTTTTTTTGTCTACAGGAATGCCAGAAAGTGGTGCCGCTGTCTGATCACGTTTATGACAATGCAAA
>JAKKPZ010000817.1:0-15970 GCA_022814885.1 Ditylenchus destructor | reverse complement strand
CAAGCCGTTAGTTTAAAAATTATCTAAGCCATATGCGATTTTCTTGAATTGAAGTTGCGCCAGAAATAAATCCGCTGAAATTTATGGAATATTGAACGCATGTGAATTTAAAAAAAAACATCGGTTTCAAAAAAAAATCTGCAAAATAAATTTTCAGTTAGCTTAAAAGAGATGCCTATTTCGGAGTGTGTGTGTGAACTGCAAGCGGCAATGGTCGGACATTGTTGTTTCCAGAGGGAGAATGCAAAGTAACATATGGCACCGCTACCTTCTTCGTGTGCACTACGGGAAAAGAAGCAATATTTTCGCAAAATGGAATGCTTACCACAATTGTTTATCAAGTACGATTAATTTCTGCGATATTTGTGAGGCCCTATTTGGTAATTGGCCATTCCTGCTTGATAGTGGGATGTAAAATACACATAAAAACTATACCGCTGTCCTAAATCGTCAAAAATAATTTTGTTCAATCGAAATGTTGCGAGTTTTGATCGTCTGTGGGACACAATGAACGCAAAACGAGACCATGCATAGAGGACGAAAGCTATAATACTTGTGTTCTAACATTTTATGTTTCTTTTATTTTCCTTATTTATCACATCAATTTTTAGTTCGGAAATGAAGGCGATATATGTTACGCTCTCGAGGGCTCCGGTAAGTTTTCCGGATGTGTAAATATTCTGCGGATTCCCCGGGCAACTATCCGAGACCTATCGAATGACTTATCATTCACCCCGTATCGAGGGAACTCGGAAAGATATGAGCATTTGCAAAAAAAAAAACTGGCAAAAAATGACACATTTTAGGGGAAATGCCTCTTTTTGAGATGGCCCGAAATCATTTTTCGGGATTGGTTCTAATAATTCCCAGGGGACCATTTGTCATGAGGCCCAAAAGGAGCGGAAGCCGGAAACGGCTTCATTACGCCTTCCTGAATGGACATCAGTCTTTTCCTGTGGTTTAAGTTATAGTGGATTTAGAAATTAAAACATTGTGATTTAACCACAATCATTTTTAGATAGTTTCTTTGTTGATGTGCTAGTGATAGCAATGCATTAGTTCGCATGTCCTTTTGATATGAATTATATTATCGCGAATGAAAGTAATCATATTTGCCATAAAAATCGTTATATACTCCAAACATATTTGTTCTCAACTCTGAATCAATTTTATATGATTGATATTATTACTTTCAATGACTAGAATACTCGAATATTGTTTAGCATAACCAACCATTTGTTGATTTCTCAGTTAACAGTCCATTTTGGGGTACGTTTATGGGGATCCCACAGGGACACAATCCAAAAATGTGTCAGAAATATTCCAAAGAAATTTATAATTTCTAATGTAATCACGCAGTCATTAATTTTATATTTTAGCAATTTGTAATCGAAGATAAATGTCTTTTGCGCTGAAGCAATTCGAGTTTCATAATCCCATTGGCTGGCGCCAAATTTCGCCTGGAACCGAGGAGCTCACATTGAGCGACGAAGGAAATGGTCGCAAAACGGTTCTGCAAAAGTATGCGCCTGGAGGCAGCATTGTTCATGAACATACATATATCGAAGAAGTATATTTAGTCATGTGCTCACTTACGGACATGCGTTCAGATAACCAGGCATTAAACATGGACCGTATATTTCGGATAATGGATATGTTATGATTGTTGTATCTACTCCTTCCAACAACTGACATTGACAGTTCGCACTTCAAATAAAGTGTAGAATAAGTTCGTGTTCTAAATTGAATTTGGAGTATGCATTACTTTGATACAAACCAAAACGGTTTGCTCTGCAGTTGCGTCCATCTGAAATGTTGAAAAGTAAATAAATGTTGCGAACTATAAATTGTATCGTGTTATGACCTGGGTTCCTTGACATTTAGTGGATACATTATTCTACTCCGTTTATAGATGAGAATAATATTTCCATATGGCTTTTGTTATATAACTATTATCAACTAAAGTACAGGGATAAATGAAATCCATCTCTGTATAATTATCGATTAAATGAAATTGCAATAGCATTGCCGAACTATTTGACTTCGTTCAAACATCCCATTTAATACCGCTGCACCGCAATTGTGTATACTCATCGTCAAGCTTCTGACAAATTGGACTGGACATCCACCGTGGCACGCCCCGATCAGAGCTACAATTTCAGTTAAAGTGCAATTTGGGCAGTTTACCGGTCAAATGGCTTCCATGCGAGATCTGCCAAAGGAGTCAATCCTGGAAAAACATGCATTTACAAGTATAAATTTAAAAGTCCGTTTACATTGGTTTCTCAGCTGTTTCCTTAACCGTTTTTAATCGTCTAGTATATTTTTTTATCATGTAACTTAATGAGTTAAAAGAACATTTTTCATTATCGGGCTTTTATTGATAAAATTGAAGTAGAAAGCCGTAAATTGGATGAAATGTATGCTTACATTTCATCCATCAATATGCCATCAGTATGTTCTAGAGCATATACTAGCTTACTAAAGTGGAAAAATGCTAACATAGAGCTTAGGAATAAAAGTATATCCTAGAATTAATAGTTGACTTAATAGAATAATTCCTAATTGAAAACGGCGAAAAGGCTTAAGTGAATTATTTTTATTCGGCTAACAATCTTCCTGTATTTAATATTGCTTGAATTGAGAACACACTTTGCCAAATGTGTCAAAGTTGGCACTGTGATGGAGTTAAATTTCTTCACATTTCCGTTGGATATTTCGTTCCATATCCTCGAGCATGTGAGCTGAGTGAGCTTAAGCTGGATTAGTCGTTCATATATCAACCTCGACGGATTGCAGACCTCAATTCCGATTTATGTGAGATTTAAAGTGTTTCTATCCATAAACGCAGTAAACTAAATAAATATTTTATACTTTTGGCACAATGCATTAACAAGTGCCAAATACCCCTATCAGAGTAATGAGCAAAACTTCAAATAATCAAATGTGCATTTCCGAATAATGGCTCAAATTCTATATTTCAGAGAACGTTCCTTCAATCGTATTACAAAATAATTGTTAAACATACAAATGGTCCAAATATCCGAAAATATCCTATTGGAATAGCAAGGTTTAGGAAATCCTGAGAAGTCTTCGGCAATACTCTTCAAACAGGCCATCTCCTTAACTCCAAAATTTCATCAAAAGTTCACAGTAAATGATATACAACATAATCAAGGAATAATCTGGAAGAGAGCAGGTATTTTCTTTGCAAATATTTTCAGTGCCTTTCTTCTGGAATGCAAATTTTGCGATGCGATATTGAATTACGTAACAGGAAATGGGTAAATTGGCGCATTTCGGGTAAGAAAATGACAATTTTCGTGTGAACTTTAAATACATAAATTTAATTCTTTGAAACGTTTCAGATCAGGCTCTAATCTTAAAAGATAACGTTCGTTTTTGTCTAAATTTGCTTTTTTGCTTGACATATTTTCTCGAAATTTGCCTTTAGAAAAATGGTAGCAAAGAAGTGATTTTGTAGTGAGCAAATTTTAAACATATATTCCAACATTTGGCGTACTCATTTTAGGAAAGTTTTTATAGAGAATAAGTGCTCAAAATTCCATTTGCCTAACCCAAATATTCCCAGCACTATTTCTTTGGAACACAGTGGTTGGCATTGGTCTGTCTTGCTCTGATCGATATTTCAAATTATCTGCCTTCCATAGCTTGAGGCAAAGATGCACATTGGCAATGGATGTACTTTCATTTGAGGAAAACATCAGAGTGTAAAAATACGCATGGAGCATTTTGAGCAGTAAAAGTGCTCACGTGACACATCTGAAACGAATTCTGAAAAAAATAAAATGAAGCAAGCAAGACATTCATATGCTTGATATTTATTCGCTCCTTGCCAAAATCTGTGAGTTGAAAGGTATCGAGTATTTATGTAGATCAAATATAACAGAACTTTTACGCGAATTTCATAACCAATGTGAACTGAACTTAACTTAATCAGGGCATTCAGGGTGAACTTTTCGAGAAACGCTCACACTTAGTCATAACCCTGGACCTTTGATTGCGCCCAAGCCATTAGGAAAGATGAAAGTAAAAGTGCAGGCGGGTTATGGATTTTAGATTTAATTTTGATTTATGTGTGGCCACAGCCATGTGAACCGTTTTGTATCCCTGGCAAAGTTTTGAGTGACTTCGCAATTTGTTTATTTCCCTTAAGTGTTATTTCTCGCGAATACATTCCCCAATACATTCCGTACAATGCAAATTTTTGTTTGATGAAATTGGGAGGAAAGTTTTATTTTATCTAATCCTTCTCAAACAGATTCTATAATAATGGAACATTTCCATGCGCTTACTTGCATTTTAAATTACTTAGTCCCAAACGGAATTCTTCAAATGCTGGTAAGGCGGTTACTTTTGAATAATAAGAATACATAATCGGGTGTCACATATCCGGAATAGTTGTACTGATAACTGTACTGTTGCGCTTTTTACAATTTATTCTCTTCTAGTTAGGTATATGATGTGAAATGGATAATAATACAGACGATACCCGGTTTTTTCGTATGTTAGAAGGGCTCATTATTGGATACTTTGGTCGTTGGAAGGTAGTCTCATAAATTATGTTTCCTTTTAATCTTAATCGGCAGAGAACAAGATTTTAAAAAGGCTCTTTTACGACTTTTGAGCAACTTAAAAATCTTGACTATACGGTCATTTTTGGTCATTTTTCTCGCCACAACCTTTCTAATTGGTAAATTTTGCGAACGTATGTGTATGATTTTTGCCTTTGCCATGTACTATAATCTAATACATGTGCACCTATAAACTTATTTTAGTATTTTGACGCTCTGAGTGAATAGTCCTTCTATCTAAATCCAAACTCAGAAGGTGGCCGCAGAACATCTATCAACGATCGCTTCCACGGAGAGCCTTTAGAGAAAATTTGAAGGTTTTCAGAGTTCCAGTTTAAATGTTTTAATAAGATTATTTTAGATGTTTTATGAAAGTGGCGATTTCGTAGTGCCCAATTGTTTCACAGAATTCGGAGACCGTCTAAGGCAGATGACTAATGAATTCACGTCGCTAGTGGGCTGTTATTCGACAAATCAGAGGATTCTCTATGGGGAAAATACTGCGAGCAGGAAACGGAACTCAACCAAGAACGTAAGGACTTCAGAAGGTACAGAGATGTAAGTCGATATTTACATTGAGTATAGATCATACAGTTACCTTGCGGAATAATAGGTGACACACTGCATGTTGATATTTTAATTACTCTCCACCTGACAATGTTGAGAAATATTTTTTGTGGTTCTTTTCTAAAATTTGGTGAAGAAACTAATGTTTTGTATGGAACTCATTTTTTGATGTAACATGCAACGAATCCAAAAAGAAATAATTGCGAATAAATGGATTTATAGGTTTAAATCATATGACAAAATTTTGCTAAAAATTTAATTTCGACAACTAGTGATAATAATTCCGACAAAAATTTTCAGAATATCGAGTTCCACCTTGGAAGTACAAGCCCCACAATCCAAACTGACAATAATTGGAGTTCTGACTACTAATGACTAAAATTCCCCAATAATGTGCCACCCATCCAGTGGAATTATCTCCGTAGGTTATATATCTGCAACAATGAATTATTGAAACCTTTGAAACGAAAGATATATTGTCAGTGCCCATAGTGATACTTGACAAATTTGGGCTATTTATAGATTTAAAAGAGTCCAAGAAGTTTTTTTTTTGTTTTTGGATAAAAACGTTGCGTAGTTCTGTGGCTATCAGTATGACAAACGCAATAACCACGCTGTAGACATCTCAGCAAATCGAAGTTTTTTCTTCCGATACACATAATATTGATCTTGCCCCCAAACTTGAACAAAATGAGTAAAACAATCGATATGTCAATTCCCACGGAAATCGCTGCACAACACCGACTTACATTATCGATTCTCCGAACGATCTCTCTTTTGCCCAAACACTAGATAATTTGCCATCCGATATGCTTCCAAGTGTATCGTCGACACAAATTAGCATGCCAAGTCCAAACAATGAGAATTTTAACTCAAGTAACAACAACTCCGGTGACTTTGCGGAGACCACGGAGTGCCTTGTAAATGGTAAATATGCAAAGATTTTATGCTAGTGAAAGTTATTTTTTCAGAATCAACAGGAAGAGATGTCTGATCAATACGTCAAACAATTAGTTTAATGCAAAAGCCAAACAAGTCAGTTAGAGCTCATATAGAAAGGAGAAAGTGTAGAAAAGCGATGTCTCAGCGGCAGAAAATAAAAAACACACTTGAAAAAATTGCATCACTAGCTAATAAAACTGAGGCACCTAAACATGTAAGTTTTTTCGTATGTTTAAAGAATTCAAAAGCTTTGTGTAGCGAGTTCAAATTTTTTACAGAAACGTTTATTTCAAGCTAAAACGTTTTTTCTAAAAAAAATATGACAAACCGCATGTTCTAGTTTTGTTTATAAAGACGTTGGTGCCTGCTCTTTGCTTCATTTATCTATTTTTTCTATACTGCACGATTCGATAAATTTTTTGGAGATTTACATATCTTTAACATTGGCAAAGTCAAGTCCGCATTTAATCTATCGAATCATTGAAAGTGAACTTAAATAGAGGGAAAGAGACAAATAAAGCAAAGAGTAGATAACAACGTGAGTTTAACTAGCAAAGTTCAAATCTGCGACTGTCATACATCCTTAAAGTTGACATTGTAAAATTTTGCGTTTTGATTCAGAAAAGACTGTACCAAAGGCTGTGGCGAATTGAAATATTTTGAAATACGAATGATAATCATGGTTGAATATTTTGTGCGAATTTTTCCACTGTTCTATCTTACAACTGTAAAACGATTGAGCTCCAAAAAACTTCTATATTTATCCTAATTTGTTTTTTGGAATGCTGATTTTGGAGCGATAGATTGATGCGCCCGATTTTCTGACCAATTTCGATGATTGCTTTGAGGGTACAAGTTTTTACAATCTGGGAGGAATAGAAGTCATGGCACAGAACGACTCAAATGCGATTAGAACAGATCCAAGACAACTTCAACCGGAAATTAGTAATGAAAATTATATGTCCGTTATAGAACCTTTAACAACGAACATTGTAACTGAAAGAACCAGCTGGGTTAGTTTTTTCTATTGCGACTGTGAATTTTTAACTGCATTTGGAACACGTTTTAGTGGAGGAGAAAAACAAAAACGTACATGAAGGGTTGATTTTTAACTGATTTTTGTGTGTATGATATTTTTATTAACCGAGGGAAATTTTCTTGAAACTAATCAGAATTGTTGAAGTTGAAAACAAATAGAATAAAGCAGAAACAGGTACACGAAAATTGAGTTCTATTATTAGGGTTCTAGTACTAGTCAGTAGTAGTAAGCAAAGTTAATTTTTTGTATTGAGCTTTTATGGGATATGTTTGTGTTGTATGTAGTATATACTCTAAGTTTCCTCACATTCCAAGGGGAAGGTAGGGCGCACCGCGCCCGACCACTTGACTGGCTCGCCACCTGTGATGGCTCGCAATGTTAATGGGGGTAAGAGAATAAGCACTGCTAAGCACAATTTTGCCCACTTAGTGCTTAGCCCTTTTTCATGATTTGATAATAGCTCGGTGAGACCAACAAGGTGAGCCATCACACACACACACACACACACACCTGTAGCTCAAAGGCAAAATGGGCTTACATTTTAGGGTACTTATTCCGGTGAGGATGAAACCGTTTCGTTTATTACATATACGATAGTTTGTGTTTCACTCCACATTTATCATCTTCTATATGGCATTTATGAAAATTTTAGGCCTTTTCCATCGCCATTTTGCCGAATGCATTCAAAGTCTTATTTGCTCACGAAGACGAAGTACCTTTAACCGAATTTCGTGAAACGAACAATATTACACACGAGAGATTGGAATCGAAGAAAGGACTTCCAGTGGAATGGAATCAGGATGCGCACTTTGAGAAATATCACTCTTACACTCTAGAACGTTCAACCATTTGATTGAATGTGCATTCTTCAAGAAAAATTACCTTTATGCCTTGTATGCGATTATTGCCTTTTTAGTAATTTGCGTAACTATTTTCCGTATTAATTGCCGGCTTGTTTGCGACTATTATTTTTGGGGTTGGGTGGATTTGGTGAGAGAATGGCTTAGACGTCAGACACTACAACATTACCGTTATTTCTCTCATATAAGCACCCCTCGGCAAAACGCCAAGATTATGCCAAGGCCGTTTTCTAGGATTCTAATTTTAGCTAAACATTCTGAATTTGTGATATGTTGTAGCCAAGGACTTAGGCTATAACATATTGAAAGGGGGTAGGTTGCTTATTCAAGAGAAATAACGGTGCTTATTTTTTTCTGTGGTTGGCACTGCCTTCGAGAATCCAACCAGGATGGAAAAATTTGAAACCGAAGAATTTTATGTTGCCTAACGCATTTGGCATTGGGCTCGACGAAGTGTTAAGGCAACTTAAAGCTCCATGAACACATAATTGACTTTGATACTTTCGTTGTATAGTAATGAAAAATATATTTCATTACTAAAAAGTGCAAATTACTCAAAAGTGCAAAAATTGATAAACTTTACTGAACAGTATTTATCACGAGGTAGAAGAATGGAGTCGAGAGCGACTGAATGACTTTCAGGACACCTGAGAAATTAAATGAAACGCCAAGGGTGTGTGCGTTTGACCTCTTGTAGTTAATATCCACACAACCAAACTTACGTTTTTCATTGTGATAATGGACTTGAAATAAAAAATGAGCTGCGCTTTCTTGTAGGTTTTTGTAAGTCAGTGCTTTGACCGGACGAGGGTGTCGCCGAACTGCTGTTGTTGATTTTCAGTAGATCCTTTCTTCCTGATCATTCTCTGCTAGGACTTGGTGCGGATAGAAGGTTAGAGATCAACAATCTCTTTCTTCTCTGCTCTCCGAGTCAGAACACACTTACAAAGATAGATAGTGCAGAAATAGGTAAACTGGGCAGAAATTGTGTTTTGGATACGACGTTTACATATGGGCTCATTTAATAGTTCATTTTCATTTGCCAATGGCATTTGTGTGTAAATATTTTCATGGAGTCTTTGTTTTCCTCCCCGCTGATTCCTCCCCGAAAATCTCCTCTGAAATTCATTTTGCCAACAAGAAACAATATTTTGAGCCAGAAAAGACTGTTGTGCGAAGAATTCTTGACAGAAGAAACAAATAAATATAAAAATCGAATTAAACTCTCCGAAATGGCCTAAAATTAAATTTTGTATGGTTGTTGTTTTCGTATTTTTGGCAGCTAAATTTTTACGATATCATCTCAGGTCAACGAGTCAACTCAAAAGTACAGGCTTGATGGATAAATCTGAACTGGAATAGAAGTTGTAAAACGACGACAAATGCAAAAGTGACGCGCGGGCAAATTTAAATGGACATTTTGGAATGGTTTTCGCCATATAATGCTATGATCATCTCAAACACTTGGGTTTTCTTTGCAGAGGTTGTACCGCTCATCGAGCTGTATATGACAGCATATGTTTTACAGAGGAGTAGCATACGTGTGTTAACCCCTTAAATGTCCATTTGAATTCCTTCTAAATCCTTGTTGTATGAACTTCGATTCTAGCTCAGATGTGGACCAGAAAATAGAGAGGTCGCGCGCACAGCAGACATGCTTGCGAACCTGAGCGAAATTTTACGCAAAAACTTTCGAACGACAAACCGAGATTCGTCCTGCACTTTGCGTTCATCGGCTAAAATGGGCCATTTGTTTGCACTTTCGTGCAAACAAATGGCTAAAAGGTTTTGTATGGTGTTTTTAAGAAGATGTTGTACGTGATTCGACGATGGTAGAAATTGAATTTTTAACATGCATCGGAAGACGAAATCGTTTTTAGAGAGAGGTTGCCTTTATTTCGGTGATGGGTAAAAATTGAATTTTTAACATGCATCGGAAGACGAAATCGTTTTTAGAGAGAGGTTGCCTTTATTTCGGTGATGGGTAAAAATTGAATCTTAAAAATGCCTGGAAATACGAAATGGTTTTTAGAGGGAGATTACCTCTATTTCGGTGATGGGTAGAAATTGAATTTTTAAAAAGGATATCGAAAACGAAATTGTTTTTGAAATAGATGTGATATTACGTTCCGAGGTTGGTATTATGGTTGGACCGAATTTGGCAATCCAGGTAAAACGGAAAGCTCCGAAATGCCTTTTATGGAAGCAATTGGATCGCAGGAATTCAAAAATAAAGTAAAGATCCACGAACATGTTTTGGATGAATGTGGCAAGTTCAAATCAATGCTTTCAAACACAATTCCTAACAGAAAAGCTGGAATTACGGACCTAAATCCTACAATAAAGCGAGATTGCACAAAACATCACACAATGTATTTCTTGAGATGCAAGGAAGATTATGAGTGATCCAAGTAAAAAGTGTGTTTACCTTATTGAAAAGTAATAGATAGTAGGCGAACGCTGTACTAGCATTACAGTTAGATTGGACTGAAAGGGTGATTTCTGGAAAAACGAATTTAGTTTTCACAAAATTGTTCAATTGTTATTTAGAGAATATATAAGTGATTTAGGAACGTCGCGGAAAAAATTTCATTTTCAAAAATATTACCTTTTCCTGCTTTTTTATCACCCAGAATGGTTTTGCCCAAAACATTTTTGGGGATAAACCGCTTTCCGATGCGGAGAAATCAAAGTTGACTTCAGATCCCGAGTGATCCTGCAAGGAAAGTTGGGAAAATTGTGTATTACTTATCTTTTTTATGGGAAACTAACTAAAATTAAGGTAAGTCAAATAGTATTAGTGGCATTCCATTTTACAGTTCCAAACTTTTAATCAGTTGTTGTCCGTTAGACAAGAATTTGGTGATAAAAAATGATTGACCAACCTGGGGTTCGAACTTGAGATGAAAAACTCCATTATAAAATGCACAAAAATGGCCGTTTTTAAGTGATACGTAAAAAGAAACTGTAGATTGGGAATTAGCATATTCAAATACCCCTAAAACACACAACGCAGAACTTAATTACACATTTTGAAAAATTCGTTTTTTAAAGAAACCATGTGGTATCCCTATGGTCGAAAATTCTCTATAAATCATGTTTTTTTTTTAAATTTTCAGTAAAATGTGGTTTTAAGTGCTTTTCGATACGCTGAAATCGAATCTATAATTACTTTTAACGTATCGCTTCAAAATATCCATTTTGGGCTATTTTGTAATAAAAATGCAATCTCCCAACTTTCGTGGCGGGACCAGATAAAAATCTATAAATAGTCGCTAAATAGTATCGATGATCGACAGCGATTCTGCATTTCTTTTCGTTAAAAGAAATATACGAGAAAGGGGGAATTCGTGCAGTGGGCAATTTTCGCGGTGCTGGCCTTTTTGTGGTGAAAATTTATATTTTCGCAGCACAATATTCAAATCGCGCGCACACCATCCATGCCTATGACCGTTGGCAATATGTAGCACCATAGATGTTCGTGCTCGCTCCCGCATTCGTCCTGCACTTTGCCTTTATATGTGAAAACTGCCCATTTTTACAAAAAAAATGGGAATAACTAAATGGTTTTCTATACCGAGGAGAAGTTTCGTGTTTTTTCTCGCAGTGCAAATTCCGATGGGTGCCTAGCGATGTGCCGCCGACAAATATGACGGAACAAAATTTTTCGACTTGGAAATACTAATGAGTGATTCACGTTTCGAATAAAACTGATCATATGTGTTTCGGGCGAAACTGTTGATAGCCAATTTATGTTGTAGCTATGCTATGACTGGCATCATTTCGCTCTCTGATGCAATTCTGCATCTTTATGGCAAGAATAACATGTCGGGAATACGGGTGTTCTCGCAATGGCCAATTTTCGCCGTGTGGTCAAACTTCATAGACGTAACTGTAGTGTTTGGTAAAAACATAGAGATGTCGCGCACACACCATCCATGCCTATGACCGTTGGCAATACGTAGCACCATAGATGTTCGCGCTCGCACCCGCATTCGTCTTGCACTTTACCTTTATATGCGAAAACAAGCCAGTTTTTTTGCACAAAAATGGGAATAGCTAAAAAGTTTTCCATACCGAGGAGGAGATTCGTGTTTTTTCATACATTCCAAATTCCGATGGCTGCCTAGTGATGTGCCGCTGGCAAATATGACGGAACAAAATTTTTTCGACCTGGAAATATTAATCTGTGACACACCCTTCGAATAAAACTGATCATATGTGTTTCGAGCGAAACTGTTGATAGCCAATTTATGTTGTGGCTATGCTATGAATGGCATCGTTATGCCAGCCAGTGCACTTCCGCAGCTTGATGGCAAGAAAAACGTGTCGGGAATACGGGTTTTCTCGCAATGGCCAATTTTCGCCGTGTGGTCAAACTTCATAGACGTAACTGTAGTGTTTGGTAAAAACATAGAGATGTCGCGCACACACCATCCATGCCTATGACCGTTGGCAATATGTAGCACTATAGATGTTCGTGCTCGCACCCGCATTCGTCCTGCACTTTACCTTTATATGCGAAAACAAGCCATTTTTTTTTGCACAAAAATGGGAATAGTCAAAAAGTTTTCCATACCGAGGAGGAGATTCGTGTTTTTTCTCACATTGCAAATTCCGATGGCTGCCTAGTGATATACTGCCAACAAAAAATGATGTAACAAAATTTTTCAACTTCCCCACATATTAAGGGGCCGCGGAGCTGTTCACGAGATAGCTAATTCTCCGTTTTCCGCACAACAGATAGCTGAAGACGACCGCCATAAAATCCTAACAATTTTGACCCGCCCACGGATCCGAGCAACGCTCAGAAAGTTACAGGTGCGCGAAGTTCGGATTTTGCACATGATTTCGGCGCCTGTGCCTCCATGGCCGAGTGCAATGGGGCCCAGGCGCCAACCCGCCGATGAAGGTTCAGTTTCGCGAGGGTGAAATCGTTTTTTTGGCTCGGGTATTTTCAGCCCGGGGTGTTCTCGGGTGTGGGGAACCCAAATCCGGGGTCAAAAAAAATCTAGGAGTATTATCCGAAGAGAGGTTGGTCCCAAGCGGAACGGTCTGAAAATAAATTCGGCAATCCTATTCCAATTTATGTTTTAGCTATGCTGTGAATGGCATCGTTTTGCTCATCGATGCACTTCTGCACTTTTATGACAAGAAAAACCACTCAGAAAATACGGGTGTTCTCATAGTGGGCAATTTTCTCGTTGCTGTCACGTTAATGGATGAAAATTGGAATTTTCATAAAAACATATACAAATCGCGTGCACACCATCCATGCCTATGGTCGTTGGCAATACGTAGCAGCATAGATTTTCGTGCTCGCACCCATATTCGCGTTGCACTTTGCTTTTATATGCGAAAACAAGCCAGTTTTTTTTTTGCACAAAAATGGTAATAGCTGAAGTTATTAGCATTAAACATTTTACTTCTATGTTGAATTCATTTTTGAATGAACTACATTTCGGCCTCCTAATATTTATCTACAGTTTCTAACTATATTTCTGTAAAATCGTTTAGCACAAATATTTAAGTGCTTTTTTACGGCGCTCATAACGGCGCTTTAAAACATGTTGACCTTTGGTCCATAAAATATGACGTTGTACGTTATAGGTGCACTTTTGAAAATGGGTTGCTTTTCTCCTTATCCAGGACAACCTGCCGGCTAGCACTCCCTTTAAGGTCAGCATTTTATAGTGACAAATATACAAAACAACATGTTAAAAATTCAAATTAATTTGACACATATGTCCGTTAAACATTTTTTTCGAACAAATTCAGTTACACAGCACCTCCGTTAGATGAATGGTTCGGTTTGTTTGTCGTGAAGAAATTTCTGTTTCAGACCTTTCCTGAAAAATCATTTAGGACACAAAGAAATCTTTTTGGATATGTTTTCTCTAACGGCATTCTCTTTTTCTACGTCACAACTTTTTATTATAGTCTATTAATTACTTCGTGCCACACACTGGCTTTGTTTATCTTTAAACCCCCGATTCGTTTGGCATTGTCCCCACAAACAAAAATTCACAAAAATACCTGTTGGCTCTCGCATTACATGCCTACGGTTATCCGATTGGGGATCTGTATACAGCCTACTCGACATGCAATCACTTTGGATTAAAAAAATCACATTCGAATTCACAACAAATTCGCACAGTTGATCGAAGGACATTGCTTGGCAAGTAATCTCAAATTCAAAATTGGGAACTAAAACGTGGTTTTTTCAATGGAGAGAGATCGCACCTCGGACTACAGTGATCCGTTTGGGCCTCGGGCTACAGCCGTTCCAATGATCCACCTCAGCAAATACCATTCTATTCAAAACGTTTCAATACATATCAACCAAAACGTCACATAAGCTTTTACTTTTATGAGTAATTTTTGAATTGGTTCTCGGTTGTGCAGGATAGCAAATTTTATCCCCTATAATATACCGAAATAAATATTTTTGTCGAAAATTAATAATTCCAAATCTACTGGAAATGAGCAACCTCGAAGCTTTATTGTGTCATTTGCGGGTTGCTCCTGCTTATGAATAATGGCTTTGTGGCTTATCCACCCTCCTTCAAGGTTTTTCCTGTCACTTCCATACTTTCAGGAGGACAGGCAAAATACCACAGTAAATCTCCTAGGTAGGCCATTTCTACGAATTTCGGAATTAGTAATTAAAATAACTAGTTTGGTAAATTACACAGGATGAAAATTATTTCTGTTCAAAAAAAAGACGATAAAATTCAAAGATATTCTCATAAAAGCATAAACTTATAATATGTTATCCGACAGTAATTATGATCTGTTATGGTTCGTTGAGGAATCCGTCTGCGGCCATTTAGCGTAAGCGGCAAAAATTAAAGACAAGAGAAACAGATTGCGGCGGTGGGGAATCCATGTGTTATAATTCATCGTAAGCGGAAAAATTACGGACAGGAGAAAAGTTGACAGACGGAGAAAAAACGAAAAACGTTCTGAAGCTGACGCTTTGCAGCTGGGCTAATCTAAGTTAGAGTAAAGATAAAAGAGTAGGCTAAAAGAAAATAGTTTTTCTGGTTTCCGGACTTCTGAAAACCTCCATGGTCAAAAAATACCAGTGTCAAAAAATAATTTCATTTGGGCGGGATCAAACCTCTATCGATGGGCTGATGCCTGCGCCCTATTGCAATCAGCCACAAAAAGGTGGAATCCTTAAATCCCAGGATACGCCCGACAATTTTAACTTACTATAAGGATGTTATAGTTTTTCGGGAATAAAAAAATCGCAAATCGTATTTTACTTCGGAAATACTCGAAAAGTATGAATATCTGAGAAAAAATATAGTGTTAAAAATATTCCAGAGGTTATTTTTTCTGTATAATCAAAAGTTGTTCTTGCTTAGGATAGACGCTGATAGTTGATAGATGTTGTTAGATGACCATTTTTGGCTAAAAGTAAAAATGCTGTTTAATGCTAAATAAGTCTTCCATCGACATACTACAGTCTTTTTAGACAAAACTGTTGTTTGACTGAAACAATAGAAAACACTTCGACGCCCACGGATGCGCTTGAGCGATCGATCAGCCTCAAGACAACCACAGGCGGCACCTCAGCGATTACCCACATATATATGGTTTACTTCTCAAAAATACAAGTGAGATATACGTAGATACAATGAGTACACGAATAGACGGTGCGAGTAAGAGTTCAAATTTTCTATCGCCAGAGCAAAATTTGCTACATTTTCAACTCATCCTACCCAAACGGCTTGTATGCATTTTATGCCAAAATAGTGTAATTGGATTTTTGGTGATCGATTTTCTCACTCTCCACGAACGTAATGAGATTGTTAAGTTTGTGTACGCATCATATTTATGTACTGAATTTTGGCTCTCAATATTTCTAGTTTGCTTCGGAATTTTTAATATAATAAAACCAAAGTGTTAAGAAACTTTACGTAGAAGTTGAAGTGGTAATATTAGCCATGGCAAACAAG
>JAKKPZ010000816.1:0-15976 GCA_022814885.1 Ditylenchus destructor | reverse complement strand
AAACATGAGAATTAAAAAAGTATTGTAAAACATGAGAAAAATTCATCTTGTTTTCCAAGAAGTTTTGTCTCCTGTTTTCCAAGAGAATCCAGAAAATTCTAGAAGGTTCTAGAAGCATTTCCGCAGCAGGGGAGTATTTTTTTCGGTACTAACAGGTCGAGGGAAGTCGATTGACACCGGTCGTGGACCTATTCCAGCCATAGGGGGGACCCTATTGATTTTTTTCGAAAGATTTTTCAGAAAAATGATTTTTAGACCATAGGGTCCCACCTATGAGTTTTTATGCAAAAAATTATTTTTAGAAAATTTTTTCCAAAAAAACCATAGGGGGGACCCTATGGTATGAAAAAATCATTTTTCTGAAAAATCTGTCGAAAAAAATCAATAGGGTCCCTATGGTTTTTTATCCAAAAAATTGGTTTTTTTAGATATCTTTAAAAAATAGCTAAAAATAGACTATATTTTGTCTAAATTTTGTCTATTTATATTAGGCATACGAAATACTAGCTAAAAAGAGCAAAAAATTGGAAAAACCTAATTTTTTGGGGGAGTAAATATAGGGGGGGGAGTAATTTTAGGGGGGAGCAATTACAGGTATTACGGTAAGTACAATTTGGATTACACTAGCGCCTTTTCATTAAAAACTAACTAGGTGCTTCGCACCTAGTTAGGTGCGGGGCGCCTAGAAAATGATGGAGCCAAAAAAAGTGGCCAAAATGGCACTTTTTTGTGAAAAAAGCCACTTTTTTGAGACCTGCGTAAAAATGTGCATGGACAGTCCTTCCTAGAATTCCATGGGGAGCATTTTGAGCTATCGTGCGTCCAAAAAGGAGCGACTCCCGAAAAGTTAGCATTGGGAGCCAAAAAAGTGACCGAAACGGCACTTTTTTATATTATACTATATTCTGAATCTTCTTTGATGATTGGTCACATATGAGATTCCATACTACAGAACGCTGCCGCTTAGTATTTCGGAAATGTTGAAGGATATTTTCCATATTTTGCAAATTTTTGTTCACGATCTTACATATCGGTGAATCTTACTAATTAAGTGAAATCAAAACCTGGCATTAAAAGCCACACATTTTTGAGACGAGGATTCTATAGTTAAGCGAATTCTATGAGATCCTTCCTTTGAGCATAGGCTCTGAAAGAAAATTTTTATCATTTTTTTCCAAATTTCCGCTCTTGTATATGTCGGCCGAAGAGAGAGCTATTTTCTTTGTCATGTACCGGACGTGGGCCTTATCAATTGTGCCCCTAAAATTGAGTGGGCGTTTCCGGAGTACAGTTATTACTTATGTTAACTGTCACCGACGAAACTGATAATCAATTATTGACGCCAAGTAACATTGTTCAAATGTCAAAGCTACGCTATAAAATGAGCTGAAGGTCAGTCGATCACATCATTCTCCCAAATTAGGACACCAAGTTAAGCCTATCCTTTATCGAGAATCTCCAAATGAGGACTTTAGCTTTAAGCCTATCCATATTAGGCCTTGTTTCCGTTGCTTTTTCCTTACCGCTAAGTGACCGTATCGTTGAATGTCGTGAACACGACCGCAACTGTGCTCAGTGTGAATTCGACCGAAGTTGTGAGTTCGAGCAATGCAACTCTGCTCACTGTGGCAACAAACTCTTCCGTTAATGCGGTCAATTCTAACGGAGTCCTTATCGCTGTCGCACAAAATTCATCGGTACAGGTAGGATTATTACCTTTTTTGACATATTTGCTATAATAATAGTAAATTTTTAGTTGTTAAAATAGTCGAAAATTTTGATTGAAAATATTCTAGATCAAAAAAGAAAACTATCAAATTTAAGTTTCCAATCAGGTTTATAAAAAGTTTTCTGTAATTTCCAGACGAATTTTTAGTTTTTATTTAAATAATGTCTTAAAAATATAAGCCTTAAAAATTACTTAGGTTCCAGTTCAAAAATTGAATATTCTAGAAAACTCTCTATTAAATTTTTTGTCTCTCATCTCTAGTTTCAAATTTGATTCAAAAATTGTTATAGGTTTAGGTTATTGGAAAGATTTTTTTGAATTTACCGCCAATATCTTGATTAAAAACGTATTCAAAAATTTTAACACTGATGAAAATTTAAACCGTATTGAATAAATATTTCTTAGCTCGCCGTCTCCAACTCAAGAGCCACTGTCATAACTAAAGACCCCAAAAATATTTTTTTTAATTCCGGTTTTAATTAATTAAAATATTTAAAAAAATCGCAAAATATTTAAAAAAAATATTTTTTTTAAATAGCTATTTTTTGCCGATTCTATACTTTAACTCTGTTTATTTTGGGTTCATTGTTACTTCTGAGTAAATTAAACGCTAAAACTCAACAAAATATAACAAATTTTGGAAAAAAACGGCAAAAAAAAAAATTTTTTTTTTTTAAAAATTTCGTAAAAAATTTTTGGCAAAATTTTTTGGGAAAAATTTTCCGCCAAAAAAAAATTTTGCGGCGGCAAGGCCGCCGCGAAAATTTTGCCAAAAAATCACGACTAAAATATAAGTAAAATTCCCAAAATATGCAAAATATTTTTTAAATAAAAAAATATTTTAAAAATATTTTAGTTAAAAAAAGTCCAAAATATTTTTCAAATATTTTTTTTATTTTAAAAATATTTTTGGGGTCTTTAGTCATAACTGACAAGTCGAACGGAACCCTTGTGCTCTCAAACTCGTCTCTGTTTCTCTGAGCCACCAAATCGCGCGTCGTCATTGCAGCGGTCAATTCCACGATCGGAATAATGAATGAGACATCCACTATCAAGGTATTCAAAAGTTTTAGTACTCTAGTTCATTCCACCTGTCGCTAAGTTTTTTAAAATCGAAATCGAATTTTTCCAAGCTCCACAAAAAAGGATTTAGAAGGGGTCGAAATTTTCGAAAAGCCTTAACTGCTTCTCAAATTGCTGCCAAAGATCACATTGTATTTGACATGCTCATCGGACCCTTCAAGGCCGACTAACTTATCAGTTTTCGAATCATTTCAAAAGTTCCAAAATACCAAAACTACGAATTTTTATGAAAAATGGCAAAATTTATGATACCCAAAACGTTGCACTTTCTTCAATTTATTCTAAACTTCCTATGGCTAACTTCAAGCTAAATTATCCTCAATACGTCTTATCCCACTTATCTTACCCGCTTTTACTTTCCCCGCTAGATAGCTATCCGTTTGTATCGAAAGTATTGCGACTGCGATTCAAACAAAATTTGGTGGAGACAAAGAAAATTTGGTAAAGACAAAGCAGCTTCCCTGCGGGACCAAGCTTTCATTTGAATCGCATTCGCATTACTTTCGATACAAACGGATATATATCAAAAATTGTATATATCCAGGAATTTCGATAGAAAGAAAAAGCAAAGTTTGATTTCAGGTAATTGGCAGGAACAATACAGTTACTTATATTGACAACTTGGATGGAATTGCGTGGAGTTCAGGAGAAGTGAAGCGTCACAATCCTGAAAGCGTGATCCAAATAAATGATGACCCGGTACCAACGACTGACGAGCCAAACCTGGACGGCCTTGCTTGGGACTCAGAAATCGTAAAGCGCAAAGACGCACAGGTATCGAGCAACGAAAGCAATCCGACGACACCTGAGCCGAATCAGGATGGTCTCGCGTGGGTCTACGAGGACTATGATTCTCCGAAACGCGAGCAATTCCAATGGTCTAAACTATTCCTGTGGTCTGATCAATTCCTATGGTTCGACCGTTTGGGCATTGCTTTCGACCAACACCGAGAATTGATGCGCGATACTGTAGAAAAGGTTCACTCCTTGGATAATGAGTGAGAAGGAAGTGGATATTGTTGTTTATGTTAATAAATTGGTGTTATGCTTTAAATAAAGTTCAGTGTTCAATGATGGGTTGACTTGAGAAAACAGTGATTATAATGCTGAAAATATGAGGATTACTACTCATTGAGTACTGTATAATTTTTGTATGCTTTTATCTAACATTGAAATGTTTAGTGGAATGAATGTGTTGTTTATTTTTTCAAGTTTTAAGTTAACTTTTTCAAAAAAGTTTTCACAAGAATATAAAATTTCTATGTAAATGGGACAGACGTGCTGTTTGATATATGGTACCAAAATATCAACTGAGAGGTGAACTGGTGTCAATGATTGGTTCCATTCTCAAGTAAAAAGCAGTTCTCTTACACAATTCCTTTGGAGCAATGTTTGGAATGCAAACATTCATTAATCAAGCAAAATTCGTTAAGAAAAATTCACCAAATTCAATTCTTATCGTGTTTCTTCAATCTTGGATATTCATAGTTTTGCCTACCAAATAGTTTTCAGCTACCAGATTCTCCTAACCAATTGCCCATTGCAATTGGCATTGAAACAAATAAATTACGAAAGAACGAAATGGTATCTACTTCATGTATCCATGAAAAACTCATTCTTCATTTTGTAAAAAAAACAAGAAAACGGGCCGCTGGATCGGGGAACGGGGGGACGAGAAGCCTAACATTAACCTTACCTTCTTCCTGGAAAGGAAGTAAAAGAGCTATAATGCGATGCAAATCAAATGCACCACGGAAAGCCGAGTTTATTCATAACATTTATTTGCAACTGGGATGAAATAATAAAGTAAATTCTTGTTCGAATTTTGTTGATCGCAATTCATGTCGTCATGTTATAGCGGTATTACTTGTTTTGTTATTTCGCTTTTTCAACTCATGGTCTTCCTCTACCATTCCCTATAATAGTGTTAATATGGATTTGAAAATCATATTACTTTTTGCAAGCCATGGGAGAACAGCAAGGTGTCTAAAAAGCGTGGTAGTAAGGGTTGTTGGCAGCCTGTATGTTCTGAATATGTCTGGATATAAATAGAAACTCGACAACATAGCTGATGTTGAGATATGCCAATGTAAAAGAAACAAAGGACTTACTGGGAGGAGTTTGTCCTTGATTCTTTAAATCCAAAAGGGTTCTCGCGGCTTCTCCGTGTCGTTGAAATGCTGCAAGATTTTGAGCACCTTCTAATCTTCTTTGCTCTTCTTGTTGGTTGTTATTCAGACTTTCTATCTCGTTTACAATATATAATATGATTACCACCACGCATATAAGTTTCATTGACATGAATGATTTCTGCATCTAGAATTTTGAATTAGTTAACACCTATTAGGTTGATCGTCGTCGTTTGATACAATCCGATTTTGAATATGCCTCTTTTCGCGCCTTTGGCATACAGTAAATTGGTAAACAACCCGTCTCGTTTGTTGTCAACAACTCCCTTTGTGCGGCCGGCTCTCTCCTTCTTTCTCTTGTTGTCTAACCATGCGCCCTCCCACACTATTTCGTACTAGCGAAGTGGGGCCGCTTCGCGGCCCTCACTTCGCTAGGAAGCGGTTAGCGTGCACAGCGGGAGATTGGGTTCGTCATCGCTTCGCGCACCGCCATCAGTATGCCCTCGTCTGTATCAGTATGCCCACCGCCATCAGCGGTCAGATTGGGTTGTTCGGGAGTAAGGGTTGTTCGGGTGTAACGGTTGTTCGGGAGTATATGTTCTAAGTTCCTTCACATTCCAATGGAGAGGGTCGGGCGCTCCGCGTCCGACCACAGGACTGGCTCGCCGCCTCCGGCGTCTCGCTATGTATATGAGGTAAGATTGAGTTCCACCTGTACCTGCTCTAAGTTGCCCACAGGACTGGCTCGCCGCCTCCGGCGTCTCGCTATGTATATGAGGTAAGATTGAGTTCCACCTGTACCTGCTCTAAGTTGCCCTCTAACCTGCCCCAAACATTACGAGCCACCGCAGGTGGCTCGTAATGTTTGGGGCAGGATTGGGTTATACCTTTTTGTGCTCTAAGTTCCCTCACATTCCAAGGGGGAGGGTCGGGCGCTCCGCGCCCGACCACAGGACTCCAGGGTGTGTCAGTGAAAGCGTGACAAAACCTGACAGACAAAAATATACACCCCTAAGAATGCCTTCCAGTGAAAGCGTGACAAAACCTGACAGACAAAAATATACACCCCTAAGAATGCCTTCCATGAGAAAAAATGGCCTTTGGAAACATTTATCTAAAAATTATGTCTAAATTTAGTCTACATTTTGTCTAAATTTTGCTAAAAACATACTCAGCTCGTCTATACGAACATTTTAAGCTATCACTTGGCCAGATATACCGCCGGAAGGGGTCTAACGGCCAGGTCATGCACGGACGGAGTGACCGCTTTAGCTTACTGGGGGGAAAACATACTCAGCTCGTCTATACGAACATTTTAAGCTATCACTTGGCCAGATATACCGCCGGAAGGGGTCTAACGGCCAGGTCATGCACGGACGGAGTGACCGCTTTAGCTTACTGGGGGGATGTCTCTAGTTCTCTCTCTGCCCCCAGATTTTGAGGTATTTGCCTTTTTTGAATAGAAACATCAAATCGGGCTGGCGGGAAAAACTTAAGCTTTGTGGAGGGTGGCCTTCAAAATTAGCGAGAAAAAAATGCCACCTTCATAAGTAAAAAAATTATCACCTTGGGTACTTCCCTGGTGAGTCCGAATCCGGGATCAGATTTGAACTTTGATCTTTAATTTTTGAACTTTTCTTTTAAAATTTGGATTTTTCCAGGAATTAAAGGGAAAAGTCCAAAAATTAAAGATCAAAGTTCAAATCTGATCCCGGATTCGGACTCAGCGGGGTCGATTTACTCTCCAAGGGTTTCACCATATTGAGTCAAGAGTCCTTGTAAAGCCTCAAAATGCCTCATATACTGTATGCCAAAGGCGCGAAAGGAGGCATATTCAAAAATCAGATTGTATCAAACAACGACGATCAACCTAATACAAGGCCAAGGAGACTAATTTTTGCAGCTCCATTCTGTAACAAGTCGAAAAAAAAAGCAATACTATGGTAATACAAATATTCGCAGGCACCCGGTCAAATTTTTTCCTCTTTTTGTTCATAACTTTCTTATAATGCAAGCATATGCCCAAGTGTCTATATTAAAGTTGTTGCGCATGGACCCTAGTTTCTAAATATATACACATTTGTTTGCATACCGTTAGTTTTGTTCAAAATAAATAGCAAAAACCAAAATCGATTTTACCCTCAAAAATAGGCCATTTTTTACATTATTTCTTCTATTTTCTTATACTTAGAACATATAGGCATACATGCATACAAAATTTTTCATCGGACTCCC
The DNA here is from genome assembly GCA_022814885.1 of Ditylenchus destructor. Classification (NCBI taxonomy): domain Eukaryota; kingdom Metazoa; phylum Nematoda; class Chromadorea; order Rhabditida; family Anguinidae; genus Ditylenchus; species Ditylenchus destructor. The sequence goes on along the minus strand of JAKKPZ010000816.1, from coordinate 8,800 downwards.
GTAGGTAGTCTATGTTCTAATCTATGTTCTAAGTTCTCTCACATTCCAAGGAAAAAGGTCGGGCGCTCTGCGCCAGACACACGGAAATAAGCACTAGCAAAAAAAATATGGTACATTTTAGCTAAATTTTCTCTAAATTTAGTACATTATAGCTAAATTTTGACCACAAATTCGGATTCTCCGCTAAAAATTACCCTAATTAGGTAACGTTATAGATTAAGCACCCCTAAAAACGGTGCGAGGTCCAAAATTTCCATCGTAAATTTCAATATAAAATGGCTAATCATTTTACTAAACCGCTTTTAGCTCATCCTTCAAACGTGGCATACATGACGCAACCAGGAGCAAAAATTGTTCGTTGCTCCTCGTTTCCGTTTCCGTTATCCACGCTTGATGTGCCTGTTTTTCTGACGTGACTGAGTCTTCTCTAAAATATTTGGCTTGGCCAGGCCAATACCCGACTGTACTTCCCAGAGTTGTCGTCAGCCGCACAAGCCATCTTTCCCAAACATAGCCTTCCTGAGATAGAGCTGAGGATAAGGAAGACGAAGAATTTAGAGAACGATAAGGCCTGTTATGGATAAGCTGACGAGGCAAATGGAATCTGTCGCAGGTGTGCGTCCGCTTCCTGTTACTGCGTCAAACCTACATCAGGCCACGTCAGCCATCTTCCACGTCAGCAAGTGACATTACCTCAAGCTATTAAATAGCGAGCCTATCCCTCATAGCCAATGTATTTCTATTTTATAGCCACCGGTTCTAATTTAAATACGACAAAATTCTTTCTAATTTGTACTTTGGTTTGTGTTTTATTTTCTTGTCCAAATTTTTCGATTCGAGCTCTCAAATATTGTCTTGTAAATTTTTAGTTTATTGGTTTATTGAAATACAGTCGACTCTCGATATACCGCACACACGATAAGCCGCACTTTCGATTTACCGCACAAATCTGGCTGGAACGGATTTTTTTCATACAAAATTCTCTCGATATACCGCATTCTGTGCGGTTAAACTCGATATACAGCACAGGTTTTTGAGAAACCAAAGTGAAATTTTCTATGTAAAATTTTTCGTTTATCCGCACAAAGAAAAATGGTACTGTTTTTGGCGCAAATTTGAATTTTTATACAAAATTTTCCTGTTTTTTATCAAATTTTTCGAAAATTTTTCAAAATTTTTGCCATATTAGGTAAAAATTTTGCAAAAATCGGTCAATATTTAGTAAAAAATCAAAATTTTTTGAGCGGGAATTCAAATTTTATTTTTTATTTTGAAAAAATAACAAAAAATATAGGAAAATTCGTTTATCCGCACAACTTTGCAAGGGAAGGATTTTTTGCATACAAAATTCTCTCGATATACCGCACACCCGATTAACCGCACTTTCGATATACCGCACAAAATCGCCAGACCCGATGTGTGCGGTATATCGAGGTATGACTGTATATGATAAGTTGTTAATATGTAGTTAAAGTTTTCTTGAAAAGTGTAGTTCCTTGCATTGCATCGCGTCATGAACAATCCTTCTAGTCAAAATGAATACACACTCTGGATTTGCTGATGATGTGCGCATGAAGAGCCAATCTGCATGCCTGCAGATGGGCTCTGGACGTTGCGGTAGGCTTTCTTTTGTATGGGAAACAAACTGTTCCGGGGGACATTTAGGGAAAATTAGAATTGCTCAAATAATTTTTCATGTTATTTCTTCTCAAGCCGAGTTACAACCCATACGTCTCCACATCAGCTATAGTTTTTCAAGAGAAAACAAATATTGAAAATAAATGTGTTTGTGGTGATTGTTTGAAAAATTTGGTGAAAAAAATCAAAATTTTATGAGCGGGAATTCAAATTTTATTTTTTATTTTGAAAAAATGACAAAAAATATAGGAAAATTCGTTTATCCGCACAACTTTGCATGGGAAGGATTTTTTGCATACAAAATTCTCTCGATATACCGCACAACCGATTAACCGCACTTTCGATATACCGCACAAAATCGCCAGTCCCGATGTGTGCGGTATATCGAGAGTCGACTGTAGTCCCTTCAAACTTGTTCAAAATAAGCTTCTTTAACATAACGCAATATTAGTGTTATACACCATTTTATAGCCCATTCATTTCTAGTTTTCCTTTCCGAAAAAAACATTTGTGACTAACATCACAACAACAAACCGGAAAAAGCAGGCATCTCAGAAAAATTGGAAAACTTTTGTTTTTCCGAACTTTTAGAAAGATTGGTGAGGATACTACACAACAAAGTGTTTTCTTGTATTTGGTACATGCGTATCCATATATCCAACGATTGTTTAAATTATCTACTATGGGAAAAATATCTGTGGGAGTTATGCATTTTAAGATCAGCAGCATCAAATTTGGCGGAAATTTGAAAATAAATTATTCATAACTCACGTTTCACGTGAGTAAACACCGATTCTGATATTGCTAACCCCCTCTAAAATACGATTCTAGAGGGGGTTACCAATATCAGAATTGGTGTTTATTCACGTGAAACGTGAGTTATGAATAACTTATTTTCAAATTTCCGCCAAATTTGATGCTGCCGATCTTAAAATGCATAACTCCCACAAATATTTTGCCCATAAGCTCCTAAATATTGTTTAGTGAATTATTATCTAAGAAATACATTTTAAATAGCTAAGCTATGTGTTTGGGTGTTTACTTTTGAATATTCTCGAAAAGCCAAAATATTTACTAGCTAACACTTAATTTTTTACACACTTGATTTAGATCGCCTAAACTGTAAGGAAAATGATGGCGCTTTTTGGTAGCCACCTTGTAAGTCTATTATTTTGGAGCTTTATTATTATTGGAATCATATCTGTGGAATCTCCTGACGTTCCAGCTGGGCCAAAGCAACCACTACCAAAAGGTCAGCAATCTATAGTTTAGTCAAGACTGATACCAGGAAATAGAAATTTGTTCGAATAAAAAGTACTCATGAGAAAATTTTTCTTAGGAAAATTGCTTAGCCCCAACAATCTTAGGCTGACCTTAAAGAAGAGGTATACCAAAATTATTCTTCACGGGCACGAAATTGCTGCGTATTATTGGGCCATTGCAAAAATAACCGGACTGCCAAGTCAGACACAAGCAGCAAAATGGCGCGAAATTTGAAAATTATTTATTCAGAAGGAGGCGTAGGAAGAGGGATAGCGCAAATCTGATATTGGTAACCCCTTCTGGAATCGTATTTTAGAGGGGGTTAGCAATATCAGATTTGGGGGTTACCCACGTGAATAGGCCTGTGTCTGACTAGGCAGTCCGGTTTCTTTTGAAACGCCCCAATATCTATATCTGAAACGTTGGCCGCGCTAGCTCTAGGCAGAGGTGAAATAACCAATAACAGACGTTCTCTGTGCTCTAACATGTTGTGATGTCTTTTCGTGGTGCCGCACACTAGCCCTCTTCTGATCCCCTCTCAACATATATCTTTAAAAATATGATTCAAATTGCCGCTCTATTTTTGTGACATGTATACACTTCGCAAGTTGCTGGCGTAAAGCTAGCGCGGCCAAAGTTTCAGATACAGATAATATAAAGCCGGCGAAACTATGAAACACCAAAATTGGCAAAACATTTCCGCTACTCGATTTCCTGACCTCAAACCCTGTTCCCAGTCTGAATACAGAGTGACCATTTTATTTTTGCAAATTGTTTATAAAAATAATATTTGAATTGGCGCCACCTATATATGAGTTATAGCTCAAAATGTAGCTAAGACTTTGCCATTTATTATTAAATAAAATAAATGTAAAAGAAAAACATTTTCACTGTTTCTAAACGGAAATAATTTCAGATGCAAAACCTAGAAAATCGGCACTAAGACTGCCGTCGCAGAGGTCAGCTAAGAGTGTAAGACAGCTAGTGCAAAGAAAGGGCTTATTTTTACGGAACCCGAAGAAATTTAAAGAAAATGAGAAAAAAAGATAAGTAAGATACCTTTGTATTCGCTCATTTTGTGAAGCAATTAAATGTCACATGTCAAATAAAGTTAGCATACATTTCATTGAATAATCATTGTCGGTGTTAGTCTTAAAAGGGAACAACACTAGCTATCCGAACTTTGTCTTGAAGGTTACATGACATTACCTGCATGAGTCATAATTTTGAAAAACGCCAATCTCTCGGAAAAAAGGCGGATATCCGGGGAGCTGTATCTATTTCGACTACCCCCATTGCGAACTATAGGGTATTTCAAAAATGACATGTCACGGAGCAGGTTCCTGTTTGCTTAGTTAAACCTAGCTTCTGAGATTTCTTACTCGCTTCTACCAATGCTAAGCGTAGAATATTGAGACAAAATGATATTTTTCAGACAAAATTTATTATTTTACGGACAAATTATTTTAATTGTGAAAATTGATGAATCACAACATATGTCAGGTATACGGATTTTATTCAAAAAAATCAAACACTAATGCAACAATTTAAAATAATTGACTCAGAAATATTCGCTAACAGTTCGCACATATTTTCTTTTGCCCTTTTCATACTTGTCATCGCCACGTTCTTCCAGAAAACCGTAACTGCGTAGAACTCCCTCGATTTCAACCCAATGTTTTTCATCTAAACGATCAAAATAGTAGGTTGTTTCGTTGGTTGGGTATTTCTTCAGAGTTATTTTCTGCCGCAAAGCTTGCAAAACTTCGTGGTCATCATCAAATTCGCTCAGTCGAATGTACGCGTAGTAACGTCCATGTTCTATAGAAATACCAGACGATTCCGATATAATGATCACTTCGGTTCTCTGGCCAGGACTTCTAAACAAATGAACTAATCAAACAGATATAATATATTATAATATTATACTCTTTAAGCTAGCTGCGGCGGAGCCGCCGCAGCTAGTATATTAATATTTGCTTGGTCTTGAATCCTAAGCCTAGATTAAAGATTGTTTACACTTAAAACTGTCTCCATATAATAGCACATTTTGGTCGAAAATCGTTGTCAATTATTTTGTTTTTATTGACATCGAAATGCTGTAATTTGAATAAAAAATGTTCCTTGCTTTTATTTGTGTTCTCTGTGAACTATAAACATTTTTCTTTCCTTCGTTAATAGAAAAATGTTAAGCAAACTATTTGCACATAAAAAATTCACCGAATGATCAAATTCTTGCTAAATAAGCGACTTACTTCAAAGCTTTATGGATATCGTTGACCAATGGCTGGATATTGTAGAAATCGGCTTCACAGAGCAGCTCTAAAATTAAACTAAACTAATGCCCGAGGAATGTGTTTTATCCAGTTTGAATTCGCGCCCAAATAACAGGCGCATTAGTCACATTTACGATTGAAAATAGGCGCGAATTCAAACTGAAACTCCGTTATAAGTAAAGACCCCAAAAATATTTTTTTTAATTCCGGTTTTAATTAATTAAAATATTTAAAAAAATCGCAAAATATTTTAAAAAAATATTTTTTTAATTAGCAATTTTTTGCCGATTCTAGACTTTAATTCTGCTTTTTTAGCTTTCATTGTTACTTCAGACTCAATTAAAAGCTAAAATTCAACAAAATATAACAAATTTTGGAAAAAAAACGGCAAAATAAAAAAAATTTTTTTGAAAAATTTCGTAAAAAAATTTTTCGGCAAAATTTTTTGGTAAAATTTCTCCGCCAAAAAAAATTTCGCGGCGGCCGAAGGCCGCCGCGAAAATTTTGCCCAAATATCACAAAATTTGTCCAAAAATGCCAAAATATTTACTAAAATATAAGTAAAATTCCCAAAATATGCAAAATATTTTTTAAATAAAAAAAATATTTTTTAAATATTTTAGTTAAAAAAAGTCCAAAATATTTTTTAAATATTTTTTTTATTTTAAAAATATTTTTGGGGTCTTTAGTTATAAGAAGCTAAACCAAAGCCCACTCCACCAATTTTTTACCATTAATATAAAAAATGAGTCTACCTTTCATGACCTTTTTGTTGCCATCCAAATTGAGAACAGGACTTCGCAGGTAATTCAAAATTATGCGAAAATGCTTTGGATCGCGGTCGATGAGATAGGCACCGGTTTCATCCTAAAGTAAAATCCAGATCATTCTGGGATTATTCATTTTATCAACCTTTTCGCTAGGAAGACGGTCTTCGACCAAACACGCCAAAAACGATCCTGGATGCTGCAAAAGGGTACTCTTCGTTGTTTGAAACACCTGAAATAAAGTCCTGCACATCAACTTCTTCATTAAAAAAGGGTACAACTCACTCTACGGTACCTTTTAAGCTTTAGATAAATTATGTGTTTATGGATAAATTTATGGGAAAACGCTCACCTTCCCACCGACATTGAGACAAATCACTATTTTGATTTGGCTTGGTTCCACTCATTGCGCGAAGTGATTTTCCTACAGAGAACGACGAAAAACGTTGCAGCTTATTGTATCTGAAAAGTAAAACTCGCTAACACTAAGCCAACTATTGGCTAAAGTCATTAATTCTGAGTAAACAATCAGATCGCCAATTCAAATTTTGAGTCAACTCTTCTCTTTCTCTCCTTTGGAAAGAGAAGAGTTGACTCAAAATTTGAATTGGCGATCTGATTGTTTACTCAGAATTAATGACTTTAGCCAATATTTGTAAAGCGTAAGCATATCACAAAAAAGTGCGGCAATTTGAATCATATTCCAAATCATATCCCAAAAGTAGGCCAAAAATGGGCTTACTATATGTTGAGAGGAGCTCAAATAAAAGCTAGTGTGCGCCACCCCGAAAAGACAACGCAAATGTAAGAGTGCAGAGCGCGAGATCATATGCGCTTGTGCTTAAGCCCGGTTTAAATACCCAAACCGGGCAGAGAACAAAAGACTGCTTAATTTAACAAAGAAAAATTGTCTTTTGTTCTCTGCCGGGTTTGGGTATTTAAACCGGGCTTAAGCACAAGCTCATATGCCCTCGCGCTCTGCAATCTAACAAATGCGTTGTCTTTTCAGGGTGCGCACACTAGCTTTTATTCTAGATTTACCCGGTTTAGATACCCATAGATAGATTCCACAAACTTGGCATAGGAAGATCAATGTCAAATATGAAAATCACGAATAATTAGGAGAAATATGGGGGTAAAAATGGCTTAGGCTTAGGTTGTTATTTTTCGTCAAAAATCATTTTCCTTCAAAAAACGGCGATGTTTTACGTCGGTCTTTTATCTATGTCAGGGCGCAACCAGGATTTTTTTTGGGGGGGGGTAGGTTTTAGTGCAAATGGCCATTTGGGGCGGGGTACCGGGTCAAATTTTATGGTTTTTTTTGGAGGGGGCTGGGGGTACGGCCCCGCTTTTTGCAAAAAAATAGAATAAATTGTTGTCAAATCAGTTTCTTAACAAATTTTGTATTGTTTGCAGCACATATTTTGTGTAACAATTTAAAAAATCTCTTTAGTTCTGTTTGTGAAATACGTTTTTAAGAGTCTTAGACTAAAGAAGTCAAAATAATAAATGTAAGCTAAATATGGCGATATTTAGACCCGAAATGTCCAAATATTAGCAGAAAGTCAACAGCAAACTGTAAATGGCCCAAAATTATTGATTGTTTATGGCTAATAGCATATACAAGTCATTCAAAGGGCGACCGGTTTCCAGCTAGCGCACAGAAAGAGGCAGCCTGCTGCCGACATTTTGGCAGCTGGGAACCGATTAGCGCTTTAGCGTCCCGCTTTTCCCAAAATCTTCTCAAAGTTTCTCAAAAATGAAATGGAAGGGTTTGCCGCTTTGATTTTGTGCACCAGCGAACAAAATCGAATGGGAATCTAATGCGCTGAGAGATTCTTTGGGAGACAGAAGAGAGAGAGAAAGAGAAGATAGAGAGAATTGGGAGGGAAGGAATGGAATTCGAAAAAGAGAGTTTAGAAGTTGAAAAGGAAAGACTGTGAAACAAGAAATTGGTCGAGGATTTATTCTGAGCCATGTTCCCTGAAGTATGAGCGAAATTTATGAACAAAAACAAAATAAATGTTTTAGTGACAGAAAATAATATGCGACAAACAATGTATAAAATAACGGAAAAATAGATGATGATACCGAATTTGAAAATTTTTATCCCCCTTGATAGAATCCTAATCCTATAATACCGTGTGAGACATAAGTACATAGCAGGGCTGGGAACTTTCATCGCCAATGCCTTGTATTTGGTGCAAAATTCAAACTTGAATAAGCGAATTCGCTTTGGTTTTAGTTTACATACCATTAGGATTTCCATACAGTTCCGTATAATACTATGTAATGGGTTTTATTGCTAACAATTAAGATTAAAAAACTTTAGATGTTAACTTTTGATGAATTTTAAACGTGGAAAATTGCTTCACATTCATGCGATTTATTCTTTTCTAGTGTACCGGTGTTCTCAGACCTTCTTGCATCAGATCGAATCCTCAGACTTTATTGCATTTAACAAAACTTTCTGCTGTTGGGCCACCTTTTAACATATATCCCGCATATCTGGGCCAGGCCCGTAACTAGGGGGGTTGTAACCCCCCCCCCCGAAATTCGGAAGCCAAAAAACAATAGAGTCCCCCAATGGTTTTAAAAATTTTCGAGAAATTTTGAAAAATGCACCCCTAAGAATGCGTTTTTTTCACTTCTCAACCCCTCTGAAATCTCACCCCCTCCCCCCGAAATTTTTTCTGGTTACAGGCCTGATCTGGGGACTTTTTCTCTGGGAGTACCTGCGGCCCTTAAGGGAAATCGGTCATTTCGCCTTCCGGTAATTTTTGCCAAAAACCCTTATAAGGACATACTGTAGGCATAATCTCCGGAACAACCCTTATAAGGTCATGAACAAGAAAC
>JAKKPZ010000815.1:0-16098 GCA_022814885.1 Ditylenchus destructor | reverse complement strand
TCGATTAGGAACATAAATACATCAATTCCCATGGCCAAACCCTTAAAAACACGTTTTTCAGTTTTGGCGGGAATTCAAATCTTAGATCTAAAAATCTCTAAATTCCTAACTTTTCAAGACCTTCCGTTTGAGCTATTACTCGCCCCTGTCTGACGTGGGAATCAAAAATGGCTTATTTTGGCCATTAAAACACGTTTTCCGGTTTTGGCGCGAATTCAAATATTCAAATCTTGGATCTAAAAATTCCTAAATTCCTAACTTTTCAAGAGCTATCGTTTGAGCTATCACTCGCCCCTGTCTGACGTGGGAATCGCAATTTACATTTTATGCCCTCTGGCAACTTTGATGAGTCATAACTCTCGAAAACGAATTTTTTCGAGGTGGAGGTTAGTGTTTCCGTGATCAGCTCGTCCAGGGGCGTCGTTTGACACCAACCACGTCCCAAACGAATGCAGGAATCGAAAGTCACTGACACACGCAGATAACAGCGCTTTAGTAAAGGGGTATATTATGAATGAACGATATGGGCAATAAATTGTACTTAACACGAATTTGGACCATTGTAAATAGCTAAAGATATTTTTATAAAATTGAGAAGTTGAATTGATCGTCAGAATTGCTATTTCATAATTTGTGCCAATTTTAGACTGTAAGTTAAGTTATTAAATAAGATTCGTTGCTATTTCAACATTTGCGCCATTTTGAATTTTGAAGTGAACAAATGTTTGGTACGTTTATACAGTATAAATGTTTTTGAGTAGTAAGTCACGACGGCGCCGCTCCCTTATAAGCGGCTCAAAAAGTGTGAAACCAGAAATACAGGCAAAAATCAAAGTTACTCTTATGAAAGATTTTTTTTGCCAGGAAGGAAGTTCAGGTGTTGCTCTATCATACCTGGTGGGTGAAATATTCGTCCGTATTGTTATTATTGATATTTTGGGCTTCAAAGTTGGTACACTTTGCGTTTTTCAGTGTAAAATGTGTCAACTTTGGGACCCGATTTAGAAATAATAACAATAGAGATGAATATTTCACTTGTCCAGTCTGATCGAGCAACACTTCAAATTTTACTTTTTCATAAAAAATCTTGGACAAGAGTAAATTTGCGCCCATTACGACATTTTTTAGATTTTTTTGCCCAAAAATGGCCATTTTTGTGTATTTTGGAGAAAAAGCGAATTAGTACGTCAGAAATCGACTGGAATTTTTGGAGGTATACTGTTTTTCGATACGGCGAATCCGAATTTGGCCTCAGATCGGGGGTGGTCCCGCCACGAAAGTTTGGAAAATTGCGTTTTTTGGCGTTTTTCAGAGAAAATTAGCACAAAATGGTGCCAGAAAATTCGTATTGATGGTATTTCATTTTACAGTTCCAAATTTTTAATCCATTGTGGTCCGGCAAACAAGAATTCGTGGTTATTTTTAAGAAAATTCGGTATTTTCGCGAGAAAAAAAATGATTGACGGACGTGCGGTTCGAACTTGAGACGAAAAACGCTCAACAGATCGTCCGAAAATGGCCATTTTTGACGTGATATGAAAAAAATAATTCCAGATTCGGAATCAGGGCATCGAATTACCCCTAAAAACACTGATTGCAGAAATATTTTCCACATTTTCAAAAAATCGATTTTTTTTCAAAATCCATCCCCCTATGGTGAAAAATGGCCAAAAAATGAAATTTTTTTGGAATGTCAGCAAAATGTGTTTTTAGGGGTATTTTGATGCGCTGAGTCCGAATCTGCAATTATTTTTAACGTAACGCATCAAAAATGGTCATTTTTGGGCCATTTTTTACCAAAAATGCGATTTTCCCAACTTTCGTGGCGGGAGCAGGCAAAATCTGAGCCCGGATTTGAACTCCCTGGGGTCGCTTTAGGGGGGTAGGTAACGACAGGGAAATCCGGGGAGACATTTGAGGCGCCCGGCGCCGTTGTGAAGTGCTTTGCTAGGAGAAAATTGAATTGTAATTAGTTAACACATTTTTGCCCTGAGGTTTTTGAGAATACTGATTGTATCTTTACTTAAGTATGAATCGAGATATTTTTTATTTCCTAGTATACGATCAATAGATTTTTTCATAAAATTCTCAGGGCATCCATTTTTTGAGAAAATGTTAAATAAGATAGAAATATTAAGTTCTAGTCCAGAGTATGTATTATTAGTTCTGCTAAAACGAATGATTTCTGTTATAAGAACATTACTAATCATTGAAGCTGGTATGCAACTATTATATTTTGGATACTTAATTACATTAAAACTAAATTGACGTGTCTTATCAAAAGTTGTAAAAATTGGTTTATTACTTTCCAATTGTATATTAATATCCAAAAATGTTGTTTTAACCTTGTCATCAGTCTGTTTAGTTCTAAGACGTTACCATATATTAGAGTATTTAAGTTATGAAAATGAGTACTAAAACTAAGTATCAGGTGCGGACATAATTTTTGAGAAAGAGATCGCTATCTCAGTTTTAAATTTTGAATTTTGGCGGCTATGCGGCCGCGGCTGGAACGTTCTCTTCATTGAGAGAGAGAAGAGACGACAGACAAACAGAGCGTGCGCCGCACACTAGCACCGAATTGATATGCATTTTCCAATGCATATGCAGTGGGAAATAACCAAAGAGAGAGTGTGACTTTGGTTAATTCGGCGGACCCCCCTAAAATCCGGATACCGGATGGCGAAAAACACCGGATAACCGGATACCGGATGCAGCCCTGGTAGACTGGATACATTATTAGTTGCTCATTTCTCAAAGGTTCACTCAAAACAAGACGTCAGAATTAGAGTCGTTCATAAACTTCATGATGGATGACCGGATAGTACAAGATTAGACGCAGAGGATTTTTGGATTCACCAACTTATGACCATTTATCCATTCGGATTAAATGATAAAATCACAGGAATGAGCGTTTTCGCATCTGACTTAACTAATAATACAGAAAGGAACATTCATCATTTTTTCTCAAACCCAATACCGGTTAAAAGAAAAAGTAAAAATAAAAACAACTCAGCTGAAAAAGTAACTAAATATAATTCCAACGATATTAACACGAATAATTATGAACTCATACGAAAGTTACCTAATATATTCTATTCCACTAAGAAAAATAAAATTAATGATATAAAGACTAGTATATTATCTAAAGATGATCATATGTTACGACTTGCCTCGGAAATTCTTACAAAAATCAAAAATAAGAAACACGTAAAGTCTAAAGATGAAATCATCCCATTGTATATTCCAGTGGAATTTCCGAATTCAGTAATCGACCAACTTGGATTGCGTAACATGGTCCACGACAGTGTAATCGAAAGAGATATTGGTATTAAAAAGAATAATTTAAAAATTGTTCCAATTTACAAACTTCCAAAGACTAATTTTGTCCGATTTTCCAACTATAATTCAATTTTACGTACATTAGAAATAGAAAGTCTCATTAAAGTACTGCGTGATTCCTGTGATTGTTGTAATTCCACATATAAGGATCCCTTCTATAATCATATTCTCACTGGCAATACCAATGTTATTAATGATCCAAAGATAGCATACCAGCTATCACAGGGTACAAAATATAGACAAGAAATCGTATTTGGATTAAACAATTATAGAGGCATTCTGTATAAATTCGGACACGACATTATAAAATCGTTAGCTAATAAAATGAAGGATCAGTCCATTTCTGTACTAAAAGATAAAATTGCTACAAGATTAGTAGACATTGGCGAATCCAGATGGATTCGAAATTTTGGACACATATCCGTAATACAACAAAACAAATTCGTAAGTCGGTTCAATAATAATGATCTTGTTATCACCAGTGTCGATAAGGCCGGAAACAATTTTTCTTTTATATGCAAAAAATTATACCTGAACACTATTTGCTCAGAGTTAGGTAAACGTTTAAAAATGAAACCTTAAATGTTACAGGTAACAAAACTTACACACTGTGCACAGATGATACCAAACAGATTTTTAATAAATACATACAATTTTATTCAGAAAGGAAGATAAAATTGAAAATTCAGACTTACGCATACCAATGATTTTTGCTATCCCTAAATTTCACAAAAATCCAGTTAAATTCCGATTTATTGCAGGTGCAAAATCATCGGTGTCAAAACCACTACATCTGGTCACTGTTAATATTCTCAGTTTTGTGAAAAACTATATTATGCATTATTGCGATGTAACTAGAAATCGACCAGGAATTAACATGTTTTGGTCTATAAATTCAAGCAACATTGTAACCAACAAATGCAAAAGTAGAGACAAATTTCCTAATGAACTTTTTTGTGCAGATTTCAGCAATCTTTTTACATCATTGCCTCACAATGAAATTCTTTATTATATAATGTACCTCGTAGAAAAAACATTTGAGGCTTATAAGAAGAATGGTAACGAAATACAATGTAATTTACGCAATGCCTTCTTTAGTAAAAAATTATATAAAGGATATGCATCATATCCTATTGCCGATGCCAATTATATGATAAAATTCCTTATTGAAAATAGCTATGTCCAATTTGCTGGCATGAACTTCGTACAACTAAACGGGATTCCGCAAGGCGGAAATGCCAGTCCAATACTAGCAGATCTAACCCTAACAGGAATGGAAATCAAATTTATGCAGTCACAAAATTGTGACAGGTTTAAAAAAGAATTATCGTTAATAGGGAGGGGATTTTTAGGTGATTACCTAAAAAAACCTAAAATCACCTAAAATGCGATTTTTGCCAAAATTTTAGGTGATCACCTAAAATGACCAAATCCCCAAAAACCCCCATAAGGCAATTTTTTTCATTAGTTAAGCTAAAAATTTTTAAAATTTTCAAAAAATTTTCCCCAAAAAACTCCAAAAAATTTTTTTAAAAATTTTTTGGGAAAAAAATTTTCGAAAAATTTTTTTCGGAATTTTTTTGGAAATTTTTCAAAAAAAATTTTTGAGAAATGGGGAAAATTTTTTTTTTTTAAAATTGATTGAAAATTGATTTTTAACGCAGTTTTAGGCGCAAAGAAAGTGTAATAAAAGAAATATGACGAAAATTTTTGATTATTGTGACCAAAAAGCTTCACCTATTTTCACCTTTTTCACCTATTTTATCACCTATTTTGACATTTTTCATCACCTTTTTAGGTACCTAAAATGGCACTTTTCATCACCTAAAAATCCCCTCCCTAATCGTTAACATTCCGTTACATCGATGACGTATCAGGTGCGGACATAATTTTTGAGAAAGAGATCGCTATCTCAGTTTTAAATTTTGAATTTTGGCGGCTATGCGGCCGCGGCTGGAACGTTCTCTTCATTGAGAGAGAGAAGAGACGACAGACAAACAGAGCGTGCGCCGCACACTAGCACCGAATTGATATGCATTTTCCAATGCATATGCAGTGGGAAATAACCAAAGAGAGAGTATGAATTAACCAAAGTCACACTCTCTCTTTGGTTATTTCCCACTGCATATGCATTGGAAAATGCATATCAATTCGGTGCTAGTGTGCGGCGCACGCTCTGTTTGTCTGTCGTCTCTTCTCTCTCTCAATGAAGAGAACGTTCCGCCCGCGGCCGCATAGCCGCCAAAATTCAAAATTTAAAACTGAGATAGCGATTTTTTTCTCAAAAATTATGTCCGCACCTGATACTTAGTTTTAGTACTCATTTTCATAACTTAAATACTCTAATATATGGTAACGTCTTAGAACTAAACAGACTGATGACAAGGTTAAAACAACATTTTTGGATATTAATATACAATTGGAAAGTAAAAACCAATTTTTACAACTTTTGATAAGACACGTAATTTTTAGTTTTAATGTTTTTAAAACCGACTTACAAATTTTTTTTTGTTGTATTACGGATATGTGCCAAATTTTCGAATCCATGGGGATTCGCCAATGTCTACTAATCTTGTAGCAATTTTATCTTTTAGTACAGAAATGGACTGCCCCTTCATTTTATTAGCTAACGATTTTATAATGTCGTGTCCGAATTTATACAGAATGCCTCTATAATTGTTTAATCCAAATACGATTTCTTGTCTATATTTTGTACCCTGTGATAGCTGGTATGCTATCTTTGGATCATTAATAACATTGGTATTGCCAGTGAGAATATGATTATAGAAGGGATCCTTATATGTGGAATTACAACAATCACAGGAATCACGCAGTACTTTAATGAGACTTTCTATTTCTAATGTACGTAAAATTAATTATAGTTGGAAAATCGGACAAAATTAGTCTTTGGAAGTTTGTAAATTGGAACAATTTTTAAATTATTCTTTTTAATACCAATATCTCTTTCGATTACACTGTCGTGGACCATGTTACGCAATCCAAGTTGGCGATTACTGAATTCGGAAATTCCACTGGAATATACAATGTGATGATTTCATCTTTAGACTTTACGTGTTTCTTATTTTGATTTTTGTAAGAATTTCCGAGGCAAGTCGTAACATATGATCATCTTTAGATAATATACTAGTCTTTTATCATTAATTTTATTTTTCTTAGTGGAATAGAATATATTAGGTAATTTCGTATGTGTTCATAATTATTCGTGTTAATATCGTTGGAATTATATTTAGTTACTTTTTCAGCTGAGTTGTGTTTATTTTTACTCTTTCTTTTAACCGGTATTGTGTTTGAGAAAAAATGATGAATGTTCTTTGCTGTATTTTTAGTTAAGTCAGATGCGAAAACGCTCATTCCTGTGATTTTATCATTTAATCCGAATGGATAAATGGTCATAAGTTGGTGAATCCAAAAATCCTCTGCGTCTAATCTTGTACTATCCGGTCATCCATCATGAAGTTTATGAACGACTCTAATTCTGACGTCTTGTTTTTAGTGAACCCTTTTAGAAATGAGCAACTAATAATGTATCCAGTTACCGGGCTGCATCCGGTATCCGGTTATCCGGTGTTTTTCGCCATCCGGTACCCCGGGTTTTGATTTTAGGGGGGTCCGCCGGATGCACCGGATATTAACAAGCACCCCTAAGAATGCAGTCAGCGCCGCAGGCGAAAATTTTTGAAAATTTCGCAGAATATTCAAAATTTTCAATCTCAATTTTTGGCATACAGCGTAATTTTTCGAAAAATTTTCGCCTGCGGCGCTATTTTTTCTTCTTACTTTTCCATTCTATTTCACTATTTTACCCAATTAAACTAATTTTATTTCGTTAAAACTTATTCTTTTCTATCTTTTTCAGTAATACAGTTTTAGCATTTTAGAATTTGATGCATTTATACTTCAGATCTTAATTCAAAAGATTTACAACATTATTCAAAGTCAATTTTTGGCAAACAAGTTTAATATTTCAACAAATTTTCGTCTGCGGCGCTGTTTTCTTCATAGCTTTGTAGTTTGCCTCATTGTTTTTTTCAAAATTTTGTGCTGAAAATTTATGAACTTTTCAATAAATATTCAAAAATTTCAATCTTATAACTTAGTTCAATCAGAAATTTTAGTCAATTTTTAAAGAGAAATTGCCGTTAATTTTTCTATATTTCTGGAAAAATACACTAATGTAGGCACAATTCTATACTAGTATTTCGCTGCAGTAGGGGTGTCCGTTACCCATTTTCCAGTGCATTTTTAGGGGTGCTTATTTTCAAAATGTAGTCGAATCCTAGATATATGGGAAAAGTCTCTCTTTAAAAATTGACTATAGCAAATCATTGAAATAAATTTTTAGATTGAAATTTCTCAATATTTATTGAAAAATTTTTATCAGGCAATGGCGGAGGCCTGTAAAATTTATTATTAATTAGTATGAATTAATTTTTTAAGCGAAATTTTTGCCAAATAAGCTTACCATTTCAAAAATTTTCACCTGCGGCGCTATTTTCACATAATTTTTGCACATTGGTAGCAGCAATTCGATAACGCATTTGTCACATTTTTCAATGAAAATTGACTCTATTCTTCCCAATTTTCAAAAATTATTATAGTTCTTATATTGGAACCCCAATGAAGTCGTTAAAGTTAACGGGCAAAAGTGTGAAAACGTTTAATTGTCAACAAATAGTGGTAAAATTGATTAAAATTGCTCATATATTGCAATAAAATAGTCAAAAAGTAGCTAAAAGTTGTTCAAATACTTGAATTTTTACAACATTTATTCTAATCTTTCACATTTATAATAAAAAGTAAGCAAAAAACACCCATTTAGGTAAACTTTTTGCAAATTAGCGTCAAAATTGGAAAAAATTTTCAAATTTGGCGCCAAAAATTGAAATATCCGGTTATCCGGATATCCGGTATCCGGTCAATATCCGGTGGTTTTGCACTATCCGGTATCCGGTCCGGCTTTTTTTACTATCCGGTATCCGGTCCGGCTTTTCGAAATGCCGGATGCAGCCCTGCAGTCTACCTTTACCAATGTGGTATAAATGTTCAGAGAATCTTTTTTTTGAGTGTACGGCCTGTTTCGCCGACATAACTGTAATTACATTTATTACAGAAAATCTGGTACACAACATTTTCACTATAACAGTTTATGGTTTTATTATTTTCATTAACTGTTTCGTTAACAAATTTTCCGTACCCGTTTATAAAATTGTAATCATAGTGCTCGCAAACTCGACAATCTTTTTTCCCACAACCTTGAAAATGATTTTGTTGAAGAGTAGTTTTGTTTTTATGAAATTTGCAGATGTATTGACTCCGTTTCTTATGTACGGTAAGAGACGAGAACATGTCATTTTTAAACCCTGAATTCCAAGTGTTGTTAATGGTTTTTGATTTGAATTTTGTAGTTGAGTTTTTGAGCCATATAATTCACCTCGGCGTTTGGCTCTGACTGCGGAGGTATATCCCCATTTTTAGCTAGTAGCCACTACATGATTACATTTTTAAACTATAGAGGGTTGTAGATCATAATAGACTAAGATGTCATCTTAACACCCAAAATTGCCAAGAGCGTGGTTTGTCTCACCCTACGCCCATTGACAACCAAGTGTTCCAGGCTAACCCAGAAGCACATGGAGAGTATTCTCTGACAGAGTATTCTCTGAGAGTTCTCTGACACACTGACTTAATGGTGTAGTCTTTTCCACTGCAAAAGGAAGAAACCTCAGATAAGATAAGAAATAAGCACCCTTAATGATTTTTGAGAGAACGATAACCTATTATTATTGAAGATTTATAAGTTAGAAGGGAAGGTGATTTAACGAAAACAGAATTGACTAACTGTTTCGACCCTAATCCTAGACAGTTAGTCACATTGTTAGTTATAGGTTGGGTCATCCTCAGTAGGATCCTATAACTAGTAAAACCAATCACCTTATTGTGGGGAGAGAGAAATATGCATTTTAGAATTATCATACTAAATACAAATGTTTTAGTTTTTAATGAAATATATTAATTGAGAATAAAAACGATTTTTAATGCTATTTGGAGAAATCTTAGAAAGAAACCACCTAGCGCATTTTAATAAAATAACGTACCTTTTGTGCACCTTTACGCGTATCATTATTCACTTCGTTGTTGTCTATCAGCATAGTCGAATCATTTGCTTCGGTAGCCATCTGCATCATGTCGGACATTCGGAAAAACGGATGTGTCAAGAGGAACTAAATTACATAGATTATTATAACATACTTAGACACCCGATTTTGTAAACACAGCTAACAAAATTAGTTATAAATATTATGAATGAACGATATGGGCAATAAATTGTACTTAACACGAATTTGGACCATTGTAAATAGCTAAAGATATTTTTATAAAATTGAGAAGTTGAATAGATCGTCAGAATTGCTATTTCATAATTTGTGCCAATTTTAGACTGTAAGTTAAGTTATTAAAGAACCCCTAAGAATGCACCCCAAAAACGTCCGACGGAGGACGCACGGACATCACCAACTTACTATAAGGACTAGCGGCAGGGACTCCCTACGGGAGTCCGAGTACAAATTTTGTCTACATGTACACCAGGGCTGGGCGAGCTTTTGATTTTTCGAGCTGTTCCCTTTCCACGTAAAAGTCTTTCTTTGTTTGTCTATCGATAGACAAAAGACAAACAAAGAAAGACTTTTACTGTGGAAAGGGAACAGCTCGAAAAATCAATAGCTCGAAAAATCAAAAGCTCGCCCAGCCCTGATGTACACCTATATGTTCTAGGTTCCCTCAAATTCCAAGGGGGAAGGTCGGGCGCTCCGCGCCCGACCACAGGACTGGCTCGCCACCTGCGGTGGCTCGTAATGTTTATGGGGCAGGATTGAGTTATACCCTTAGTGTTCTAAGTACCCTCCAGTGCCCTGCGGTGAGAAATTTTGAGCTCCCGGTACTTTTCAAAAACAAAAGGGGGGACCCTTTTGTTTTTTTTGTGAACTTATTTTTGAGGCATTCTTAGGGGTGCTTGTTCCAAAATTGACCTCCCGGTAATTACCGGATCTACCTATATGACCGCAGGGCCCTGGTACCCTCACATTCCAAGGGAGAGGGTCGGGCGCTCCGCGCTCGACCACAGGACTCCCGGGTGTATCAGTATGCAATTTTCTACTTACGGACAGAAAAAGGAACCCCTGAAAATTGTTACGGGCCCTCAAAAAAAGGTAAACAGAAGGACAAAAATTGGGTATGGGCCCTCAAAAAAGGTAGACAGAAGGACAAAAACTTCCTGAGTGTGTCCGCGGACACACTCAGGAAGTTTTGGTCTCGCTTGCTTGTAGGATTATTATTAAACTCGTTTTTAGCATTCCTATATTGGTAAAATGATTAAGGTGTACTATGATTCAAGAAATCTCATGAGAATAACAGGATCTTATGAGAATGAATACCGTACCTGACGTCAGATTCAGATTCGTTGTCGGAAACAATCGGGTTCAAAAATCCCTAAATACTAGGGATCGGAAAAAAGCAACGAATCCGGATCCGGCTGATTTCGGATCCAGATCCGGATTCGGTAAAGTTCTATTTATGGTCGACGAATCCGGATCCAGATCCGGATTCGTCCTCGAGTACCGAATCCGGATCGAATCCGGATCTTTTCAAATTTAGCGCCAAATTTTTTCCGCCAAATTTGAACAATTATTATATATATCGCAATTAATTGTCAATTATTTATGTATTTTTGGCTTTTTATGCAAATTTCTGGTCAAAAAATGATACATTTTTTTGCCAAAAAGTGGCATTTTTTGCAAAGAATTGGCTCAAATTGATCGAAAAGAAACCAAAATTGAACTACTGCCCACATTGGATTATATCGTCAGACAAAACTGCACATTTGTTAGCATTTGTTAAGATTAGCAAATATCGCTCAGCCTTTAGGAGGTTAAGTTAAATTCAAAGCTAAATGTTAAATGAAGTCATAAGGCAATCGCATTACTTTAGCAATTTTAAGTTTGAATTTTACAGATCCCACTATGGGACAGTGCAAAAAAGAGACACTTTTTTTGGCAAAAATGACATTTCTTGCAAAAAATCGACCAAAAATTTTCTCCGGCCGCCGCCAGTGGCGGCGGCCGGAGAAAAATTTTAAAATCAATAGAGGGGACCCTTTTGTTTTTTGACGGAGAAAAAGACCGAATCCGAATCCGTCAGATCCGGATTCGACCTCATATTTACCGAATCCGAATCCGGATCCTGCCATCCGAATCGAATCCGGATCCCGCCATCCGTAACGAATCCGAATCCGGATCCAAAATGGATCCGGATTCGGATTCGGAAAGATTCGGATCCGGATTCGCCGATCCCTACTAAATACTAAGCGGCATCGTTCTGTAGTGACGCCCAAACGATCCGTTCACTTCGGCACCTTTCCGTCGTTAGATCGGGGCGAATGATAGGTCATTTGAAAGTCCTGAGGCTGCTGATCCCGAATAAACTATTAGACCCAAAATTTGAATATTTGAATTCGCGCCAAAACATAAAAACGTGTTTTTAAGGGTTTTGGCCATGGGAAGTGGTGTTTTTTATGTTCCCAATTCGATTCGCGAGGCAATTCTGGACCACTTTACTTTTTACACTTTTTGATTTGGCGCATTTTTGAATAAAAGCCACTTTTTGGCCAAAAATTCGGGTTTTTTGATGCAAGGTGTCTATGGGTCTGATTTTGCGCTGATCACGAATCTGACGTCAGATTAGAGATTTGTTCACGAGGTCGTGTTATTCTAACGAGGCTAGAACTTTCCCGGGCGGGATGTTTAAGGGGCATACTGTGCAGCGTAGCCGCTGTGGCGCTTCCTAGCGCGGCGAGTTAACTAGACGCGAAGCGTCTAGTTATCAGCTAAATTAATGGGCATCTTTCATAAAATTAGACCTCTGGTACCAAATTGAATTTGAGGTTTTTGTTAGAACCTACAGTCCATGAGCTTTCGAATGAATGTTTGAACATATATTAGTAATAAGTAATATTATAAATAGTACTTATAAGTTTAGCAAGTTTATATTTGCAGCCATTTTTTATATTCTTTTTAAGGATCTCTTTAAGCTAACTAATTCAAATTTGACTGACGTAAAATTGTTTTCATGCTTATATCACTAAGTGTTCGATCACAAAAAAGAACTGAAAACAAATTACCGTGTCGAAAACGCCATATGTTGCCAGATTTGTTCGAAACAAAATGTGACAATTGTAATAAGAACGCACTTATTTTTCAAAGTTTATTGCAACAGCAAAAGTACAATCACAAATGTATGTACGTTGGATGAGATCTGTGTGAGGAGAAATATCTAATTTCGATCTGACTCCATAACCTCCGACACCAAAGTTTCTGTGTACCTTGGAGAGAAGTTCGGTATGATTTCATACACTCAACACAGACAATGATTTGGATAATTCTGTTATGTCCGTTGTCTATCTCTCTCTCAAATTCTAACGCCTTTTCAGCACTAAACATATGCGGAAAAGAATAGAAAAGTTGATGACGAAGCAATTCGCCATTTCCACTCCTCTAGCTTCCATTTCGATGGGAGGTAGAGAAGTTTCCACGGGACAGTTTTGAAATACTAGAGGAAGGATGCATTGTATGCTTTCAAGTTTGCTTTATGTGCTTAGTAAATGTATATGGACTAAAGTAATTTTATGATATAATATTCCAAAAATGTACAATTCCCGGTCAAAACATTTAACCGGGAATTGTAGGGGTCATTTTTTAGTCAAAAGTGAAAAATAATTGTTTATCGGAGATAAGCTGTTGTTAAACAGTTGTTATGGTGCCCTTACATGGAACGAAATTTGGTTTAATTAAAAAGCGTGTATCGGGTGCGGAATAAATTCGGTTGACAATTTTATTTTATGATTGAATATTTCTTCTAGAATGAAATGAAAGTTATGAATGTTTGGTGTTATTTGGTAGATCATTCTGTTTAATTTCATTTGATATACAACTTCTATATTCTACCTGATGAACTATAGGATATTTCACACGAGGGTTACAACACCCTTGAAAATAAAAATAAACACGTTTGGTATTTACTAAATACTGATTTTTGTCCAACATTTTTGCCTCATCCTCAGTAAGTAAGATTTTTACTGAACACGCATGGACTCCTTAGTAATTATAAGGAAACAGCTAATCTGGAGTAGCACTCGGTGGAAATATTTTATATTTTTCCACAAGTACATCAGATAAATTTTGTATAAAAAATCACTCGAAAAATCGGCGTTCTCCATAGTAAGTATCACCTAATTTAGCAAAAGTGAAACAAAACCCGGGCAAACTAGGGCTCATTAGACTCCTAAGTCCTCGCTCCACATTGTGGAGCAAGGACTTACTCAATATTGTGGAGTCCACAATATTGCTTTATACCACAAATCGTGAGCCAGAAATATATCCGAGCTAATGCAGTCCGACAAATGTGTCAACTGTATTCCGCACCCAATAGTGTCAATATTTGAACATTTTAGGATATTAGCTTCCTCCGATTCTGACAAATGGGCTTTGACGCAAACAATAACTGCACTTCAAATGTAATAGCGGAATTTTATGTGAGTTTCTTTGATTCTTTAAATACCTCCAAGAACATATTTTCCTTATACATACATTTTTGACATCACGCTATACTAATACTAACAGACTAAATTACATGGAACGAAATAAACGTAAAAATTCAGAAAATCCCAACATATAGGACTTATTGTTTTTGGGGTGGCTTTTTTAAGTTTTAGTTCCCTATATTTTGGGGCGAGGCTGTAACACAGAAGAGGTTATTATGCGAGTTTTTTACCATATTTATTTAAGTTTAATAGCTCAAGCTGAAGCCCAAGCAATGCTCAAAATGTTGCCATGACTGCGGTTACCATATAGTATACGCCCTTAAGCTCACGCTTACGTGAACCCCTCCCCCCGAATAAGCGGCTTGGATCTTAAGCTTAGTGTGATGGTAGGGTCATTATATCCTAGGTACATTTAGGGAATCATTGTACCTGCACCATACCCGGGATCTATTGGCCAATACGCAAACTTCATTTTAAACCATTGCTCTGGATTTAAGCTAGAGCTGAGTTATAACCAAATATAGAAAAAATATATACGCCGTTGTGTCGTTTCCCATTTTGGGGCTCGCTCTAAACACCGGGGATCTATTTTCTAGTCATCAACAATTTGAACTAAAATTTTTAGACTTTTTAAAGATAGCTATTTTAACCGCGAACAAGAATTGAAAATCATATCACGCGCATCAGTAGTTTAGGAAGAAGTCAAAGCGTGCGCAGATGAGGGTTGCAAGGAATTTCTGTTGGCATACTGCAAAATATTCGATTCCGAGTGTACAACGCGCTTCAACAAATTGGCATTATTATATCCCAGTGTGACTTCTACGTTGAACCTCAATGGCGAGAAATATGACGGAAATGAATCGATTCTTGAAGCGTATCAGAATTTTTGGAACGAAGGATTCGAGATGGTTATGCGATCCTTTGAGCACGAACGAAAAGACAACGGCAGGACATTATGTATTACAATTACCGGTGATATTAAGCAAAACGGAACATCCTTCAGCAGCTACCGGCAGAAGTTGACCATCTCGAAGACTCGAAGTCATGTTGGTCAAATACACCTAGATGAAGTTGAATTCTTTGTGGAGAATGAAGATTCTCGTGAATCTCCGAGAATGAAGATTCTTGACGAATATGCCGATTTGACTCAAAACAATGACTGTGACATTTGGTATGGTAGTGAATGGTAACATAGCATACAGGTAGGGAAAATTTTGAATTAGAAAATGCAACAAAACGAAATAAGGGTCAATAATTTTCGCTAAGTGAAATTGTCCGCTACAGACTCGCTTTGAGCAATAACCTAGTTCAAAAATTCCGATTACTGAAATTTTCGAAATATTTTACTCCTCACAACTTATCTTCAAAAATTCAATAGAGCTAGTATTCCATAGAAATTCCATACAAAATGTTATAATAAGAATAATAACTGTATTGCGTGGAAACGCGACTATACATTTTCGATACATTAGGTTGATACAATACAATAAACAAACGAAATCATACCAGCATGAATTTCTAATAAGGCCTGAGTATGAATTTTTATGATATTCTATTTTTAGATCTATAATGTCAAAGCTTAGGTAAAGTTGGAACTGTAGCTGATATAATTTTTAGACTTCACGAGTTTCTGATTCCTGGAGTTCAAAATAGGAGTGACTGCCAGGGTGTAATTTTTCTCAACAGATAGCTGAGAGTTGTTTTTTCTCCCCGATTCTTTTCGGACTCTTGCATGGGATCGCTCCCATTTATTAACGTGGGTGATGGTCGAGAAACTCCAGTGGAACTCATAAACGGAATCTTCATCGAAACATGAAGTAATCATAAAGAAGGCAGATTACTCACTATTGAATTTCTCCTTTATGTAAAACTGATAGTGCTAGACAACTTATCCATTGAAAGCTGTCTAATATTCCTCACGCATATAGTTAGCTCATTTTGTCACATTTTAATTTCAGACCGCAGTCACGACTTTTCGCCTTAAATCACAGAGAAATGAATGGGAGCAATTCCAGTATCTTAAGGTTCGATTTGCGATAACTTGCTCTCATGTATAATAATTTTATCATTTAATAGTCATTTATAATATGTGAGTATAATATGTATGGATGAAATATTTATTCAAAGCACAAATAAAAATTAAG
>JAKKPZ010000814.1:0-16106 GCA_022814885.1 Ditylenchus destructor | reverse complement strand
AATTATGTCTAAAATTTGGTCTAAGAATGCGGTAAAAATTTGCAGTGACACTTCTGACAGACCGACTATAATCAAAAATTCGGGACATACAAATTTTTGTCTATATTTTGTCTACATTTTGGTCTAAATTTTTCGACAAAATGAATCAGCTCGTCCATACGAACATTTTAAGCTATCACTTGCCCAGAAATCAGCTGTGTAAGGGGTCTAACCGCCATGTTACAGGACGCACTGACAGCTTTAGCTTACTGGGGGATTTTTGTTAAAAGAAAGAAAAGTAATCGGGGCGGCCGTGTTTGTTTCCTAAGGTTATGTAAAAAATAGAAACGGACAGATACTTTGAAGGTAGAGGTCACCAACCCTAATGGTATGCTTATAGAAATTAGACCTGATGTATGACAGTGCTCGGAAAGGAGTTAGACTCCAACTGTCATACCAAAAATATGTAGGGGAGTCCAAACCCTATCTAATGTTTTTAAACTGGGTTTGGTCTAAGGACTATTAAAGTTTCCGTTATATTAAACGAATTTAGTGGAAAAGTATTCACTGGAAATGTTAGTAAGATGATTGGTGTTGGAATACCTAGTAGAAGTGCAAGGCGGAACCAACTTGCAAAGGTTCCCGATGTTCCCGAAGGAACAAAGGGTTGCCATTGCGGCGTAAAGGTTACCAAGTATCCGAAGATACAAGGATCGTGTGGCAAACTTAATAGCAGTGCTCAGTCAAGAGCGAGTTCAAACAAATTTGTGAAAATAAATAGTGAAAAGTTGTGAAGGACGGACAAAGTATGGAGAAAGTAATTTCGAAGCCCAAATGCACAAATTTTGGAGAAGATTCTTCGCGGCTAGCCCTAGAATCAAGGTCAGTACCATATCTATAAGATTAACTCTAAACTTAAGTCTAAGCCTAACCTGAGGCCGGGATGAGGGTCTTCGGCCCTCATCCCGGCCTTGGGTTGTAGTGTTACGAAAAATAAGCATTCCTAAGAATGCACCTCTGAAAAGTGAAATAAGCCCCCTAAGAATAACCTCAAAATCTCACGGTCCAGAATGACAGTACTAAAACACTAGGGATTAGGGTATGAATGTTATCGTTACAATTAAAATGATTTTTAAACAACACTTTTAGTGTTCTGTTTACTAAAGTTAGCCTTACATTAGTGAACCAATTGATGATTGGTGAGTGATTTCAACGATCGAACAACTCATCAACCTATCACAATAGCGAAACATTGTTCGATGAAACAATTGATCAAACAACCCATCAATCAACAACTGGTCACAATAGCGAGCTATTGATGATTGATGAGTGAATTCACCCATCAAACATTGATCAAACAAATGTTTGATCAATGTTTGATGGGTGAATTCACCCATCAAACTTTATATCCATTTTTGGAGCGTTTTTCGCTATGTTGGCCATAAATCTGATGTTACTCAACTTATATCAACTTTTTGTTCTGATTTCAACGCATTTTCCAGAATTTTTCTAGCTTTTCCTTTTTTCACTGAAAACTACTTTTTCCAGACATACTCATTTTTGACTATGTTCCAATAAAAATCGGATCAGACACCCATGATACCGTTGTAAAAGTTGTTCAATTTATTGAATACTTTATTACCGTATTCCCTGTAATTTAGCCCCATGGGCTTAAATTATTCAACCTCTGAAAAATTTTGGAATTTGAATTTTCAAATTCAATTTTCTCGATTTTTTCAATGACAAAATTTTGGCGTTGGGGTTTTTTTAACTCGACGAGATCTACACAAATATTCACTTAATTTTTCTCAAGTTGGCAAGGGCGTCGATTGGCATTCTGTTGGGGTGGGACTAAATTAGAGGGTGGGGTTAAATTAGAGGGTGGGGCTAAAAAACAGGGAATACGGTATATCCTTATTTATCTTCTTCAAATGTTTTTGAAGTTTTTCGAAAACCATAGGGTCCCCCCTATGGTATCATTTTCGGGAAAAATTTTTCCGCATAACAGTGCGAAAGAGTGTACAATAATCTAGAATTCGATAAATTGAACAACTTTCACAAAGGTACCATGGGTGTCTGATGCTATTTAAATTAAATATAGTCAAAATGAGCGTATCTGATAAAAGTGCATTTTTGAGTGAAAAAATGAAATGCGTTAAAATCACGACAAAAAGTAGAGATAGGATAAGTAACATCAGATATATGACCAATATGGCAAAAAAGGAACCAAAAATGGATACAAAGTTTTACTCCCATTTTCATCACTCGCCATTGTGAGCAGTGATTGATCGGTGCATTAATTGATCAATCTTTTACTAGAATGTACACCTGCCACTTAAAACTTTTCTATTAACGTTAAAAATCGTTAACATTCAATCCGCCGTAAAACTCAATCCTACGTCCTAAACTCAATGTACTAGAATGTGCATCCATCACGTAATTAACTGAATTAAGAAAGAAGTAAAACGTGATACAAAATTAGAATTAGGAATTATCCGCCTTCTCATGGCTGTCAGGAAACAGCCTAAACAAACCCATTTAAAACCATGCCAGAAAGAAATTTCGTAACCAGATACAACTTTTGGAGTTGTGATGAAGAGAAAGCAAAGGATCAAATCAAGGAATCAAATTTGTGAAAATAAATAGTGAAAAGTTGTGAAGGACGCACAAAGTATGGAGAAGGTAATTTCGAAACCCAAATGCACAAACTTTGGAGAAGATTCTTCGCCGATTTGTCCATTTGATTGTCCATCTGGTTTTATTAGACAAAGCATAGACACAAAGCTTTGCGTCTACTGATTTATTAGCATTGGCGCATGTGAGCAGGGTTGAAACTTTGGCACTCTGGGCGGTCTGTTTTTCGAATAGTTTTAATAGTAGTATTCCATAATCTATCAAAATCCTTTAAAATTTCAATTTTAGGACGGAACAAAAGAAAGACGTCACTAGCTTACTATTAAGTAAGTTTTTGTATGTTTTTGCAAAGTTGTTTCGGAAAAGAGGCAAACTATAACAAACAAATAAGAAAAACAAACAATAAAGATAAATAAGAAAATCGCAGTGCGATTTGTTTTTATTTTCTTATTACAAGTGAGCAGGGTTGAAAGGATGCAATATGGCAGAAAGATATGAAAAAGAGAAAAACACATGTGGAGCATGGCAGACACAAAGAAAATTTTGTTATCCAACTGCAAACACTAACAGCTGAAATCGAAGTAATCTCTTCGGTACGCTCTGATTTATTCGGCCCAAAACATTTCGTCTACCGAAGCAAGAATGATGTACGAAATATGGCAGAGAAAATTACTAAACCCAACTCAACACGGAGGAGTTGTGTTGAAGAGAAAGTAAAGGACCAAATTAAAGAATCAGATTTGCTCCTATGAAAAAGCATAGTGAAAAGTTGTGGCGGACGCACAAATTTCTGCAGAAAATAATTTCGAAGCCCAAATGCACAAACTTTGGAGAAGACGTGGCATTCGAGCTGAGCCGGTTTCAATGTGCATAAAAAGACGAGTGAAGACAGATGAATGAAGTAAACTTCTTCACCGATTTGCCCAGTATTCTTCATTTGATAGGCCCTGGTTTTATTAGACAAAGTATAGACACAAAACTTTGTCTACTGGCTTGTTAGCATTAGCGCATGTTATTAGCATTAGCGCAGGAGTGGAGTAATTACGAGTGGAGCAATGATTGTCCTGCATATGGCCGGCTGGCCGTCTTTCTCAAGCAGACAGCCTAAACAGAGGCATTTTATGTAAAGAAAAGAGAACTGAAGTAAAGAAAAGAGAACGCGCGAGAAAAATATAGGGATGTGCAATGATAACCTTTGATAACTCAGGAAATTCCGGTTATCATGATAACCCACAAAGTTATCATGATAACCATAGGTTATCATCCTTATAAAATGCTTAAAATACTTACACATTGACAAATGAATTGCATATTTGGAATCTACAGGAAAAACTGTCAGTTGCAAAAAATCAGACCCGTAGGCACCTTGCATAAAAATATCGCTTTTTGGCAAAAAAGTGACCTTTTCCAATAAAATTTTCAAAAATGCGCCAAATCAAAAAGTGTAAAAGCATAGTTGTCCAGAATTGACTCGCAAACAGACTTGGGAACATAAAAACATTACTCCCCCATGGCCAAAACCCTTAAAAACACGTTTTTGCATTTTGGCGCGAATCCAATAATTCGAATTTTGGTTCTGACAACCCAACTTTTCGTGACCTATCTATTGAGCTATCACCCGCCCCGATCATTCGTGTATGAACGAATTCCTAAGAGCATAGCAATTGCTTGGTAGTGCCTATGCGCCAATTGGCACGAAATTTGAAAATTATTTATTCAGAAGGAGGCTTGGGGAGGGGGATAGCGCAAATATGATATTGGTAAGCCCCTCTAGAATCGTATTTTAGAGGGGAATAGCAATATCGGAATTGGGCTTACCCACATGAAACGTGAGTTAGCTCAATTGTCATTTTCACTGAGAGCTATCGTTTGAGCTCCTAATTGATTGAGGTGATTCACGTGAGTTATTTAATACAATGTTATTCATGCCAAATATGGGATTGCGCCGGAAGGTATCTCGAGCAGAAGTCCCAAAGTAAAGTTGTTTATAATCTTTCCTGGTTGTTTATAATCTTTTCTATCTTTGCTCTTGATCGGCCTGCGCAAGATTTTGATTCCCGAATTTTCAAAAATTCACATTCGAATTTGCGCGCAAACAAATAAGTGAAATTGTCATCATTTTATGAAGAAATGAAATTCTACAATAAGAAAAATATCGCTAATATCAAACGGTCAAATTAAAGAGTCAGATTTTCTGCTGTGAAAAGTATAGTGAAAAGTTGTGAGGGACGCACAAAGTACGGCAGAAAGTAATTTCGAATGAACAAACTTTAGAGAAGTCGTAGCAATCGGGCTCAGACGGTCTCAGTTTGCATAAGAAAACGGGTGAAGTCAGATGAAAGAAGTAAACTTCTTCATCGATTTGTCCATTTGATAGGCCCTGGTTTTATTAGACAAAGCATAGACACAAAACTTTGTCTACTGATTTGTTAGCATTAGCGCATGTGAGCAGGGTTGAAAGGAGTGGAGCAATTACGAGTGGAGCAATGATTGTCCTGCATATGGCCGGCTGGCCGCCTTCTCATTTCTGTAAGCAGACAGCCTAAACAGAGGCATTTTAAGTAAAGAAAACTTTTTCGTTTTAATTCATTCATCGATATTTTTGTCCATTTGATAGGCCCTGGTTGGTTTTGTTAGACACAAAACATTGCGTCTACTGACTTAATAGCATAGACGCTGTGGAAGGATGCAGTATGACAGAACGAGAAGAAAAGAGAGAAGGGCAGTTGGAGCATGGCAGAGATAGAAACAAAATTTGGTATCCAACTGCAAACACCAGCACAGCTCAGTTTTTACTCTAGCTCAGCTAGACTCCAGCTCAGTTTCGAATTACAGCTCTCTATGTTTTTTGTGCTTAATATTAAAGGAACACTGCTATCGGTTCGATTTTTGAAAAGCTCGCACTCTGTCTTTAGCTATCCTCACAATAGAGATTGACGAAAAAGTTTCTGGAAACAATTTTTTCTGAAGAAAATGCGTTTTCGTCAAACGTGCTCACAATAAAAGGATTGATGAATTTTCTGATGAAAATTCATTTTCCAGAAAACGCGTTTTCATCAATGCTCTCACAATAGCGATTGATGAAAAAGCCGGTTATTAATAAAATTATACGAAAAATACAAAATTTTCATCATTTAGTGTGTTTTTCACTATGTTTGCCATAAATCTGATGTTACTCATCCCAGCTCTACTTTATGTGGGGATTTCAAGACATTTTTTAGAATGTCTTGAAACTCGCATCAGACACCCATGGTTCCTTTGTAAAAGCTGGTCAGCGCATCGGGTTCTACACGTCTGTATATGTTTTTGCACGAAAAAGCACAAAAACAAAAAAATTTCGAAACCCGTAGGGAGTACCCCCTTGAGTCATTTGTGGTAAAGGGAGGATTTTTCTAATGGAAACTGACTTTCAGACTTGATTTTCAAAGCTATATGCTCTCTAAAACTTTTCCGCTTGGGACCAATTTCAGTTTAAAAATATTTTACAAAAAAACCTCGATTTTGACGAAAAGCGAAAAATCTGAGTATACCGATGGATTAAGCTTAAAAAGTTGGTATATAGTGGCATGATCATATTTTGTATTCAGAAGGAAAAAACTTGAGAAAAATGGAAATTAAAATTTGCATAGTAAAATTGGTAGCAAATTTGAATAATTACAATTTTGAATTGGTCCTAAGTGGAAAAGTTCTAGAGAGCGGAAATCAAGTCTGAAAGTCTGTTTCTATTAGAAAAATTTTCCCTTTAATTTTTGTGATTTTTTCCCATTGCAAGGTGAATACGTCCGGTGGTACACAGCGGTTAGACCCCTTACGCAATCGTTATCGGGGAACACACACTAGCCGCACAAAAAAATTTTGGTCACTAGCCGCACGAAAAAGGCGTCATTAGCCGCATGCGGCTAATGACGTGTGCGGCTAATGGTATGTTTTACATCATAAAAAAGGTCATTAGCCGCCATGCGGCTAATGACCATGCGGCTAATGACGCCTTTTCCGCGCGGCTATTGACGCATCAGTTTGCGGCTAATGTCGTTTTTTTCCTATTAAAAGATGCCTTTAGCCGCACGCTGTCAACAGCCGCACTGCGGCTAATGACGTATCTTAAACGTCTTTAGCCGCATGGTACCATTAGCCGCAATGCTTTTGCGGCTAATGTCGCCATTTTTTTGCGTGCCATCTTTCTTAAAAATGCTTATATGAGCTATATAAGCTAAAATATCACCTTTTCAAGGGTTATGTGGTGTTCCCCGGGAATTTGTGGTGCCATCCGCCCCCAATATGCCCAAATAAGGGTTTATACATGTAAAAATGTAATTTTTGTGCTGTGTTGTGTTATGTTTTATGTTTTTGGCCTATAAAGTGGCCACTTGGCGCCAGGGGTTTTTACCCCCGGGACCGATATCTCCCTTATTTGGGCATACCGCGCGGGGGTCCCAAAGGCAAAGTTGCTTGGCATGCCCTTATAAGCAACTTTGCTTATGTGACCCCAGCCCGGTATGCCCAAATAAGGGAGATATCGGTTTCGGGGGTAAAAACTCCCTGGCGCCAAGTGGGCACTTTTATAGGCCGGCGCCAAGTGTCCGAAATGGGCCAAAGGGTAATATTAATTTCAGGTGCCATCAAACCGGAAAACCACCGGAATAGGCCTGGAACCTTTACTAAACATGTTTTTGGGTCCATTAGGCTTAGGTTTACTAAGAAAAGGTTTAAGTATGGGAATATGAATTTTTGGGTTTACTCTAGAGGGATTGCCATCCACCGGTAAACAGTCCGGTATGGACCCAAAACCTTTATAAAACATGTTTTTGGGTCAATTAGGCTTTGGAAATGTAAAAGGTATGGGGTAAGAAATTTTTTCGAAAAACTGCCCTAGTACTACTAAGGTAAATCACTCTAGCCTAAACCCAAAAATTCATTCCCCCATACTTAAGCCTTTGTTTGTAAAACCTAAGCCTAAATAGCCTAAAAACATGTTTTGTAAAGGCTGCAGCCTTTATCCGGTCATTTTTCCGGTTGATGGCACGAGAAAAAAATAGTACCCTTTGGTCCATTTCGGACACTTGGCGCCGGCCTATAAAAGTGCCCACTTGGCGCCAGGCTATGGTAAAAACCCCCTGGCGCCAAGTGGGTACTTTTGAGCGTTTAACGCTTTGCGGCTAATGATACGTTGCGGCTAATGACGTGGCGGCTAGTGTGGTGCGGCCATCGTTATCGGGGCATGTAATAGCTTAAAATGTTCGTACGTATTCAGAGTTTCAAAAAAATTTCCGACTTTATCGTATTTTTCAAATAAATGTCCTAAAAATGGTCTTTTTTGGGCACAAAAGTTACCTTTTCTATAAATTTATGCTGCGCAATCGCTTTTTCGCAGTTCTTTTTTTAAGATGTTCCC
Source organism: Ditylenchus destructor (assembly GCA_022814885.1). Taxonomy (NCBI): domain Eukaryota; kingdom Metazoa; phylum Nematoda; class Chromadorea; order Rhabditida; family Anguinidae; genus Ditylenchus; species Ditylenchus destructor. Next base: position 8,101 of record JAKKPZ010000814.1, on the reverse strand, counting down.
CTGGACGAGGAGAATTGAGTGAGACAAAGATTTTTCCGGCTTTTCAAATTTTGACCAAAAATGGCCATTTTTGCAAAAGTGGCCAAAATGGCTTAAATAACATAACGCTTTTACATTTATTGGGCTAATTTTTGCACGGTTTTTTCAATGATGCTGAATCCAAATCTGACGTCTGATTCCGGATTTGATCTCATGAGGTCGTGTGATTTTCACCAGGCCAAACATTGCGAGGCGCCGCAGGTGGCGAGGCAGTCCTGTAATCGGGTGCGTAGCGCCCGATCTTCCCCTTGGAATGTGAGGGAACTTAGAACATAATGTAGGTGTACATGTAGACAAAATTTTTAATCGGACTTTCGTTCCCAAGCCGCTATTATATCATGTTTCATTTGTGATGTTACCATGTTCTTTAATGCTATCGCAAATGATGATATTCGCAAATCCATTGACAGATTTGGTATGGTATATGAGCATGGTCTAGTATAGTATTCCATAGGACGCACCTGCGGCTCCGCCGGGTGTTGGAGCATGTCCACATATCCAACTTCCTCAAGCACAATTTCGTGTTGACGGCCTTCTATGAATTCACTTTCGAACATTGTTTTGAAGTATTCGGAATAATACGACAAATACTGAAAGATCAGTTTTCATTAGCGGGTAACGTCCGAGGGTGAATGGTGCGCCACTAAGTCAACAAGCCTTTAGTGGATCTAAGCTTATGTTTAGAATAGGCTTGGCTTAGTCTTAAGCGTCCGAACAATCCATAAGCCCGAACCATCAGAAAAGAGAATCGTTCTTATCCGTAAACCGTTAGAAAACCATTCGAATTTTAGTCTTCGTTGCAGTTTAGCAAAAGAATTAAAAAAGAAAAAAACGTTAGGTCTTGAACAGCCATCTCAGATTCCTAAGATCCTACGTAATTAGAGTCACCGTTTTTGTGGTAATCTTGGGTTCTCCTCGTTACAAGAACTAACCGTTTTGTGAATTGGAATCTTATTTGCTCCCAAGATCAGTGTGCCATCCGATGAATGGGATATCGACGAAGCAAACGCGCGCAAATTTGATATCCTGGAACAAATGTTTGCTTAGTTAAAAAATTTTCAACAAGTTTTTTCAACAAGCATTTTCAACAATTTTTAAAATCACTAAACCGTCGCTTGTATTATAGTAAAAGAGCAGTAAAATTTATAGTCTATGAACAGTCTATCTACAACTACTAGTATTAACACAACTTGTACAAGTGATAAGTGCATTTCATTTAAGAACTAATCCTAAAAAGCGATAAACTTACTTAGCACTCTGTGGCATCTCAGCTTTCACATGCGCTCGCAAGATGACAACGTCGTCTTTGATGAAACCATTCTCTGGATCGAGCAATACCTAAAGAAATTGGACTTAAATTATAGACCATAAAAACACAGCACCCCAAAATGTTACTTTTCTCGATTGGTCCATTTCGGGGTTATTTTCCTCAACTCTCTCGAGCTCTATCGCTCCAGAAAAGCCAAATAACGCCATTCAGAACAACAATTCAAAACAACATTTCAAAACAATTCAGAAATGGGTGCCTTTGTTTACGACAGATTCATTCGATTTACCCAAAAGTTTCGGCGCCGACTCTCAAAAGTACTATCTACAATTTTACTACTTTCTCTCATACCATTTACGACTAACATTATTAACACAAATGATAAGTGCATTTCATCAGAGGTAATCTTAAAACTATAAACTTACTCAGCACTCTGTGGCACCTCAGCTTTCACGCGCGCTCGCAAGATGACAACGTCGTCTTTGATGAAACCATTCTCAGGATCGAGCAATACCTAAAGAAATTGGTCGTTAAATCATAGATCATAAAAAATTGTTTTGAAGTGTGGGCACAGTTAAAAGATAACGCAAAATGTTAGAGCGCAGAGAAGTTGGCATGCTAATTCTTTCTTTATTTACAAATTATTGACAAAAAAGTTAAACGTAGCACCCCACTCGTAAAAACGTTACTTTTTTCGTTTCGTCAATATAGACGTTTTTATATAGAAAAATGGGATTTTTTCAGAATCCCTCTCAACTTTTCGAGCTCTATCGATCCAGAAAAGCCAAATAATGTCATTTCTGGATTTTTGGTGGTTAAATCAAAGTGAACCTATGGCCTTGTCACAGTGAATTCATGCCAAAATCTAGAAAACAAGGGTTTCATCCGACAAATTATTTGACCTCGTTGTAAACTTGTGTTAGTATTGTTTGTTATGACAGTAGCTTTCATACAAGAATGGAATTTCCTCAATCAGTTTCGTTTTTCGCAAGTTATAATAAAAAATGTGGGTGAACCTATTGCATTTTTTCAATAGCAAACTTTAATCAAATTGATTAAATCAAAGTGAACCTATGACATTGTCTCGCACTTTATTTCAATAGCAAACTTACATCACAGCTTATGAAATCTTCATCTCCGTAAACAGTCTCATCTGAAGAAAAAGTGTTGACAAATAGGCCACCATGGTCTATTTCCACCATTTCCTCAATCAGTTTTTCATACAAGAATGGATTTCCTCAATCATTTTCGTTTTTCGCATCTTATAATGAAAAATGTGGGTGAACCTATTGCATTTTTTCAATAGCAAACTTACATCACAGTTTATGAAATCATCATCTTCGTGCACAGTCTTATTTGAAGAAAAAGTTTTGACAAATTGGCGAACACGGTCGTCCACACCGGTTTTTTGCGATACGACTCGTAACTCGAAACTGGCTTGGCAACTCCAATTCGGATCGTCATCTTCCTCATTGCAATGCAAGTAAACTCCTAGAGCTTTGTTTGGGAAAGCGAGTGCCGAAATTTCCCAGGACAAACCGTAAATGTATGCTGGGGCGCTCCATCTTTGCCTATCATCCTGAACGAACTCCGAAAACCGCTCAATTCTCAGCTCGATAGTTCCTTCCTCCGACATTGTTCGGCTCTAAACAACAGTAAAATTATAAATTACAGTTCAAAGCTCACATAAGTAAAATAATCAAAAATGAGTATTTACTTCACCAAATTCTAAGAGTACTAAAAACTAATGCACTATATACTATAGCGCCTGCGTCAGTCCGTCACGCACCCGTTTAGACCACTTCCGGTTAGCGGATCAGGCTGAAACTTTACAGGGAGGTAGGGCATCGAAAAAGATTACATAGGTTTTTTTTATACCTCGATCACGTGATCCTAAAAAGTTTTTTCATAAGGGTGTCGGTTTTGGCGGGAAAGGCTCCTGAGTTTGAATTGGGGTTTTCGGAAAGTCGGGTTTTTGGTGTTATTTGGTGGGGATTTTTAGGCCTGGGGGGTTTTCGGGTACGGAGAATTCGAATTTGGCATTATTTTTGGCATTCGGTTGGGGGGTTTTTGGCGTTCTGCCCATTTTGTGTTTTTGAGTGTTTAGCGGCGGGATTTTTTGGGCCCGGGGGTTTTCGGGTACGGGGAATCCGAATTTGAGGTCGACGGGGCCCGTGGCTGCGGCGGGCCCCGTATCCCGTGACTGCGGCGGGGCCCGTGGCTGCGGCGGGGCCCGTGGCTGCGGCGGGCCCCGTACCCTGTGACTGCGGCGGGGCCCGTAGCTGCGGCGGGCCGCGTACCCCGTGAGTGCGGCGGGCCGGGTACCTGCGGCGGGGCCCGTGGCTGCGGCGGGGAACGTGGCTGGGGCGGGGCCCGTGACTGTGGCGGGCCCCGTATCCCGTGACTGCGGCGGGGCCCGTGGCTGCGGCGGGGCCCGTGGCTGCGGCGGGGCCCGTACCCCGTGGCTGCGGCGGGGCCCGTGGCTGCGGCGGGGCCCGTGGCTGCGGTGCAGAGTTACCTCAGTAACCCCGCGTAGAAAGTAGTGCAGAAAAACCCCGGATCTTAGGTTCATGTATACAGGTGGCCCCGCGTAGCGGGGCCGACTGTATACATGATACTTTGGCCCATTTTTGGAAAACCACTTTGCCGGCGAGCTACAGGGGTGTGTGATAGCTCATTTTGTAGGCCTGGCCGAGCTAATACCGAATCCGCAAAAAAAGTTTGGGGCACCGGCCGGAAATTTCAAATTTTGACCAAAAATGTGTTTTTTGGCCCATTTTTGGAAAACCACTTTGCCGGTGAGCTACGGGGGTGTGTGATAGCTCATTTTGTAGGCCTGGCCGAGCTAATACCGAATCCGCAAAAAAAGTTTGGGGCACCGGCCGGAAATTTCAAATTTTGGCCAAAAACATGCCAAAAATGGCACTTTTACCCCCCCCATGGATGATCATGGGCGCCGCCATGCGGCGTAGCCGCTGGGTGGTCCTATGGAATTTTTACTAAGGAAGTGTTAACGCTGAAATGTCGTCAATCATCCATAAAGATCCAGTCTAGAGATCAGGGCGTGTGATAACTCAATCAATAGGTCTCGATGTGTTTGGTGTGGGAAAATTGTCAGAATCAAAATGTGAAAATTTGAATTCGCGCCAAAACGCAAAAACGTGTTTGTGAGGGTTTTAACCATGGGAAGTGATGTTTTTTATATTCTCAATCGATTCGCGAGGCAATTCTGGACCACTTTGCTTTTTACACTTTTTATTTGGCCCATTTTTGAAAATTTTATGTAAAAAAGCCACCTTTCGGCCAAAAATTGACTTTTTTCATGCAAGGCAGGGCCCTGCGGTCATATGTGTAAATCCGGTAATTACCGGGGGGTCAGCTTTTGGAACAAGCACCCCTAAGAATGCCTCAAAAATAAGTTCACAAAAAACAAAAGGGTCCCCCCTTTTGTTTTTGAAAAGTACCGGGGGTTCAAAAATTCTCACCGCAGGGCACTGATGCAAGGTGCCTACGGGTCTGACTTTTTGTTACCACTTCCCATAGTGACAATATTCAAATCGACTTAAATTATTAGACCTCCAATCGCTTGAATGTAGACGTCTAATTTCTAACCTTACTATGGTGTCGCAGACGGGAAAGTATATAGAGAGGTTCTCTAGGGATTTCCCTGGGGAATTAGGGGGATCTGCGATACGACTCTATCGAAAACAATTATCTTTTACACTAGAGTCTCCGCTTGATCTCCGAAGGAGTCTCAAGTAATCAATAAAATAGCACAGAAAAATGACCTTATGGACGAAGACAAATTGAAGCACAAATAAGGAGAAACAAGCCAAACTTTAGAAGTTTGGTGAAGAAAAGTGTGTAAGGTGTAGCTTAGAGTGAGGGAGGCTGCCTCGATCCCTAGGTGTTTAAGTAAAAGCCTGCTTTAACCCTTCATTGCCCGACCGTGGGAGAACCCCATATGCTCAAGCGATTTTAATTTTTGGGATTTTTTTGGGGTAGGCTCGAGGCGCGCCGCCGTATGAGCGCGCGCGCGTAGTCCTGGCGCGCGTGCCTTAGGCAGGGATGAGATTTTGGTCCTTGCACAAAGGAAAATAGGTCTTTCTGAGAGCTAAATAAACCTAACAAAGACCCTATTAAACCTGCTGGTCGGTCCTTTGTGAACGCCCTAACTTAGCCCGCAACAATGTGTTGGGGGCTAAGTTAGGGCGTTGAATGTGTTGGGGGCTAAGTTAGGGCGTTGAATGTGTTGGGGGCTAAGTTAGGGTGTTGAATGTGTTGGGGCCTAAGCAAGCTCATTGTGAGAAGAGAGTGTTGTCTGTTCGTCTGCCTATTTCTTCACACAATAGCGTCAAATTTGTACGCACACAACACAGAGGGCTGATTTGAGTGAGGAGTAAGCAGACGAACAGACAACACGGAGCGGAAGTTAAGTGGGCCTGTTTTGTATGAATTTAGCCCAAAAGCGCGATTCAATGGAAAGATAGTTGGGTAGTTTTGTAAAAAGGACAAAGAAACCGTCTGCACGGAAATGAATTACTCATAGATTTCATAACATTGGAGAAGAGTCTGCAAAATAGGAAAGCTTTTCAGCCTAGCAAAAATAAAGTACAAACAGAGGTGCAATGGGAAGTGATGAAATTAAAAGTTGTACAAAATACAGAAATGAGGATTCTAATGGGAAATCGAGTCGCGTCCGCGACAGGGTGTATGGAAATGTTGGTGTTCTATTGGTGCTGGATCAAGAATTAAGAAAGAGATTAATAAGCTATGGATAGTTTGCATTATGGCATTTCTTCCAACGTCGACCGTAAAAGGAGAGATTAATTCAGAAGGAAAGATTACTGCAAATTTGATTGAGTTGTTACTAAAGTCATTACCGGTGTCAGTCATCCTATAATGAAATTTTTTGAGAAGTTGTGTGTTATAGAATCGAGATGCGAGAACAAACGAAATCTATTTTTGTTCCAAATGAAAAACACTTTAGTTTGGTCCCTAGCGCTAGTATAAAATATGATAGCAAAATTAACAGCGATATAATATATATCGTAAAGTAAAAATAGAAAGCAAGCACTTCTCGGATCGTTGTTATACACTTCATTTTTGATAAAGACTATACCTTTCCCAATGAAATTGGGTGATTCATTTTCTTATTCCTGAATACTAAGCGACAGCGTTGAATACTTAAATGTCAACTAACTCTTCAGCAACTATCTGCCGTCAGGTCGGGGCAATTGATGTACGAATTGCGGATCGAAAATGAGAGAGAAGGGGCAGACTGTCTTTTTGAAGAGACGGCAGACGAAATACGACGACGTCTGACGTTTTGATTGTAATAGGAAAACATAGGATGGCATAACCGATACTAAAAGCAAGAATCGGGATGTGGGCACAATCGAAATGTAATTTAGTGCTGAGTAATAAAACCAAAAGTAATCTAAAGCATTAGTTACGGGCACTAGCCTGTGATTTGAGCAGAAGTAAAAGTAGAAAGCAAACGCTTTACCAATCGTTACTAAACAAATTTGCATTAGAAATATCAAATTGGGTGATTCATTTTTGTATTACGAAATTAACGCAGTCGGAGAATGGAAATTAACACTGAATGGAAATTAACACTGATGGAGAATGGAAATCGTGTCTAGTCACTGTCTCTGTCGACTCTGTCGTAGAGTAAATCACTAGAAAATGGGATTGTGCAGACAAATTTTGTGTTAAAGCAGGCATCTTCAGTTTTATCGGAGTAAATCAATCAATCGGTTTACTTAGTAAAAATAGAAGAGACAGACGATTTATAAAATGGGCGATTCATTTTCGTCTTTCGAAATTAACACTGATTTCGTAATTGAATTTCCTTAGTAAAAATAGATAGCAAACACATTTCCAACTTTTTGTTAAACAAATTAACTGAGACGATTTCTTTCGTAATCAAATTGGTGATTCATTTTTGTATTACGAAATTAACGCAGTCGGTGAATGGAAATTAACACTGATGGAAAATGTCATTATTAGGGGTGTATATTTTTGTCCTGTTTACCTTTTCCAAAATTTCATTCTCCTTTTCTGCAGTGTGCTGCCTGCAATTTTCTTTGTTTGGAAGTATAACCCAAAATCTTTGTCTATCTTGAGAACGTTGACATCGTGGCAAAGCTCACCACATAATTAAGTGGTGCCAATACTTCAGAACAAAAAATATAGAAAAGGCATACTGATACAGACTCCCCGCGCGCTAGCGCGCGTTAGTTTGAGAATAAGTTAATATAGAGAGGAAACACTTTCAAATCTTTATTAAACAAATTTGCATTAGCTGATCTAAATCTTCTAAAGAAAAGTTTATTAGAATTAGAGAGAGGGACTAGAGAAGGTAGGGGAAGAAGTAGGTGTTATAGAATCGAGATGCGAGAACAAACGAAATCTATTTTAGTTCCAAATGAAAAACAGCACTTCTCGGATCGTTGTTATACACTTTTTTTGATAAAGACTACACCTTTCCCAATGAAATTGGGTGTGAAATTACGGGCATTAGCCTGTGATTTGAGCAGAAGTAAAAGTAGAAAGCAATGGAAATCGTGTCTAGTCATTATCTCTAACATCTCTGTCGAGTAAATCATTTTCGCAGTGCTTTTAGGGGCAGACTGTCTTTTTGAAGAGACGATTTTCCAATCGTTACTAAACAAATTTGCATTAGAAATATGTGAGCAAAATGAACAGCAAAATCGTTCATTTGAGAAGAAGTTAAAATAGAAAGTAAACACTTTCAAATCATTATTAAACAAATTTGCATTAGCTGAG